>CM031935.1:56559593-56816946 GCA_018703725.1 Brassica juncea | reverse complement strand
CAATCTATATAGCAATTAAATAAAAACTCAAATATTTTCGTAGGGGTTAACCCAAAATTTTGAGCGAAATTAAAAAAATATGACAATATTGTTTTATTGCAAAGTTGCATCCTCCACATCATATATGATGGTCAGAGGTAGGAACCTTTGTTGTCTCTGTTCTCTAGATATAGTGATTTTATAGTGTAGTCCAATTTTAAGCAGCATATGAAGTTAGACTAAACTTAATGTTATAAAATTAGAATGATGTATGTACCTTGAAAGGTGTTTAGAATACATTAATAGAATTAGAATGTGGTTAAATATTTAAACAACACTAAAGTATAAGCTTCAATTATATGACAATTAACGAAAAATTCATATTTTCGTAGGGGTTAACCCACAAATTTTGACGAATTAAAAAATATGACAATATTGTTTTATTGTAATTGAATAATTGCATCCTCCACCTTCATATTATGATGGTCAAAGAGGTTAGAACCTTTTGTTGTCTCTGATTTCTCTAGATAATAGTGATTTATAGATGGTTAGTCCACCTTATTAAGCAGTATATGAATTTAGACTAAATAATTGTTACAAAGTAGAATGATGTGTAATGTACCGAAATGTGGTTTAGAACTACACTACATACGAATATAGAATATGGTTTACTATTTTTAACACACTAAAAGTATAAGCTTCAATCTATATAGCAATAATAAAAAACTCAATATTTCGTAGGGGTTAACCACCCAAATTTTGAGTGAAATTAAAAAAAATGACAATATTTTTTATTTGCAAACTTGCATCCTCACCCATATATTATGATGGTCAAAGAGGTTAGAAACTTTGTTGTCTCTTTTCTTTGATAAATATGATTTTATATTGGTTAGTCCACTTTTAAGCAGTATATGGAATTTAGACAAAAATAATTGTTAAAATTAGAATGTATGTAATGTACTTGAAAAGTGGTTTAGAATACAGTAATTACAAATTAGAATTGTTCATTATTTTAAACACACTAAAAGTATAAGCTTCCATTATATAGCAATTAACGAAAAACTCAATATTTTAGAGGGTTAACCACAAATTTTGAGAATTAAAAAAAAGGACAATATTTTTTTATTGCAAACTTGCATCATCATTCATATTATGATGTCAAAGAGGTTAGAAACCTGTTGTCTCTTTTCTTCTAGATAATAATTGTTTATAGTGGTAGTCCACTTATTTAAGCGTATATGAATTTAACTAAATTAATTGTTACAATTAGAATGATGTACATGTCCGTGAAATGTGGTTTAGAATACATTAATACGATATAGAATATGGTTTAATATTTTTAAACCCACTAAAGTATAAGCTTCAAATATTATGCAATTAACGAAAAACTCAATATTTTGTAGGGTTAACCCCACAATTTTGAGTGAATTAAAAAAACATGAAACTATTTTTTTATTGCAAACTTGCATCCTCCACATTCATATTATGATGGTCAAAGAGGTTAGGGAACCTTTGTGTCTCTGCTTTCTCTAGATAATAATGATTTTTAGTGGTTAGTCCACTTTTTAAGCAGTATATGAATTTAGACAACTTAATTGTTAAAATTAGAATGTGTGTATGTACTATGAAACGGTGTTTTTTAGAATACACTTTTAATAGATATAGAATTGGTTAAATAGATTTTAAACAAAACACTAAGTATAAGCTTCAATCTATATAGCAATTAACGAAAAAAAATTTTCTAGGGGTTAACCACAATTTTGACGAAATTAAAAAAATATGACAAATATTGTTATTTGCAACGTTGCATCCTCCCACATTCTATTATGATGGTCAAAGAGGTTAGAAACTTTGTTGTCTCTATTTCTTAGATAATAGTGAATTTATAGTGGTTAGTCCACTATTTAGCAGTATATGAATTTAGACTAAATTAATTGTTACAAAGTAGAATGATGTATGTACCTGAAAGGTTGGTTTATAATACATTAATAGAATTGAATAATGGTTAATATTTTTAACACACACTAAAAGATAAGCTTCAATTATATAGCAATTAACGAAAAACTCAAATTTTCGTGGGGTTAACCACAATTTGAGTGAAATTAAAAACATGTGACAATATTTTTTATTGCAAATGCATCCTCCACATTATATTTGATGTTCAAGAGGTTAGAACCTTTGTTGTCTCTGTTTACTAGATATAGTGATTATAGTGGTTAGTCCACTAGTTAAGCAGTAATGAATTTAGACTAAATTAATTGTTACACAATTAGAATGATGTACATTACTTGAAATGTGGTTTAGAATACATTAATAGTAATATAGAAATATGGTTTACTATTTTTAACAACACTAAAGTATACGTTTCAATCTATAAGCAATTAAATAAAAACTCAATATTTTCGTAGGGGTTAACCAAAAATTGAGGAAATTAAAAAAATGACAATATTTTTTTTATTGCAAATTGCATCTCCACATACAATTATGATGGTCAAAGAGGTTAGAAACTTTGTGTTGCTCTTTTCTCTAGATAATAGTGATTTTATAGTGGTTTAGTCCACTTATTAAGCAGTATAGAATTTAGACAAATTAAATTGTACAAATTAGAATGACTGTAACATTACTGAAATGTGGTTTAGAATACATTAATACGAATTAGAATATGTTTATATTTAAACAACACTAAAAGTTAAAGTTCAATTATATAGCAATATACGAAAAACTCAATATTTCGTAGGGGTTAACCAAAAAAATTTTGAGGAATTAAAAAAATGACAATATTTTTTATTGCAAATTGCATCTCTCCACATTCATATTATATGGTCAAAGAGGTTAGAAACTTTGTTGTCCTCTTCTCCTAGATAATAGTGATTTTATAGTGGTTAGTCCACCTTTTTTAAGCAGGAATGAATTTAGACTAACTTAATTGTTAAAAATTAGGATGATGTGTATGTACCTTGAAAGTTGGTTTAGAATACATTAATAGAATTAGAATGTGTTAAATATTTTAAACACACTAAAAGTATAAGCTTTCAATTATATAGCAATTAACGAAAAACTAATATTTCGTAGGGGTTAAACCACAATTTTGAGGAAATTAAAAAAATATGACAATATTGTTTTTTGCAAATTGCATCTCCACATTATATTATGATGGTCAAAGAGGTAGGAACCTTTGTTGTCTCTTTTCTCTAGATAATATGATTTTATAGTGGTTAGTCACTTTTAAGCAGTATATGAATTAGACTAAATAATTGTTAAAATTAGAATGATGTGTATGTACTATGAAGGTGGTTTAGAATACATTATAAGAATTAGAATAGGTTTTAATATTTTTAAACACACTAAAAGTATAAGCTTCAATATATATAGCAATTAAGAAAAACTCAATATTTTCGTGGGGTTAACCCACCAATTTTGTGCGAAAATAAAAAAATATGACAATATGTTTTATTGCATAGTTGATCTCCACATTACATATTATGAATGTCAAAGAGGTTAGGACCTTTGTTTGTCTCTGTTTCACTAGATAATAAGTGGATTTTATAGTGGTTAGTCGCGACTATTTAAGACAGTATAGGGAATTTAAGATAAACTGGAATTGTTAAAAATTAGAATGATGTGATGTACTGAAATGGTTTAGAATACATTAATATGAATAGTAGAATAGTGGTTAAATTATTTTTAAAAACAACACTAAAGAGTATAACTCATTATTATAGCAACTTAACGAAAAACTCAATATTTTGTAGGGTTAACCCACAAATTTGAGCGAAAGTAAAAAAATAGACAATATTGTTTTATTGCAAAGTTGCATCCTCCACATTCATTATTATGATGGTCAAAAGGTTAGAAACCTTTGTTGTCTCTTTTCTCTAGATAATAGTGATTTTAGTAGTGGTAGTCCACTTATTTAAGCAGTATATGAATTTAGACTAAATTAATTGTACAAATTGAATGAGTACTGTACCTGAAATGTGTTTAGAATACATTAATACGAATTAAATATGGTTAATATTTTAAACAACTAAAAGTATAAGTCCAACTATATTGCAATTAACGAAAAAGTCAATATTTTCGTAGGGGTTAACACACATTTTGAGTGAATTAAAAAAACATGACAATATTTTTTTATTGCAAACTTGCATCTCCACATTCATATATGATGGTCAAAGAGAGTTAGAACCTTTGTTGTCTCTCTTTCTCTAGATAATAATGATTTATAGTGGTTAGTCACTTTTTTAAGCAGTATATGAATTTAGACTAAATTAATTGTTACAATAGAGATTATGTACCTGAAAGTGGTTTAGAATACATTAATACGAATATAGAATATGGTTTTTAATATTTTTAAACAAGCATCTAAAAGTATAAGCTTCAATCTATATAGCAATTAACGAAAAACTCAATATTTTCGTAGGGGTTAACCCACAAATTTTGAGTGAAATTAAAAAAACTGACACTATTTTTTATTGCAAATGCATCCTCAACATTCATATTATGATGGTCAAAGAGGTTAGGAACCGTTTGTCTCTCGTTTCTCTAGTATAATGATTTTTATAGTGGTAGTCCACTTTTATTAAGCAGTATATGAATTTAGACTAAATTAATTGTTAAAATTAGAATGAGTGTATGTACATGAAGGTGGTTTAGAATACATTAATATGATGTAGAATGTGGTTAAATATTTTAAACAACACTAAAAGTATAAGCTTCAACTAGTATAGCAATTAACGAAACAACCATTCAATATATTTTCGTAGGGGTAACCCAAAATTTTTGACGAATTTAAAAAACTATGACAATATTGTTTTAGCAAAGTTGCATCTCTCCCACATTTCATATTATGATGGTCAAAGAGGTTAGAACCTTTGTTGTCTCTATTTTGAGAATAGGAATTGATTTTATAGGGTTAGTACACTTATTTAAGCAGATTATGAATTTCATAAATAATGTTACAAATAGAATGTGTACTGTACCTTAAATGGTGTTTAGAATATAATACGAATATAGAATGATGGTTTTAAATATTTAAAGGACAAGCACTACAAAGTATAAGCTTCAATCTATATAGCAATTAACGAAAAACTCAATATTTTCGTAGGGTTAACCCACAATTTGAGGAAATTAAAAAAATATGACAATAGTTTTTTATTTGCAAATTGCATCCTACACATTCATATTATGAGGTCAAAAGAGGTAGGAAACTTTGGTCTTGTTTTCTCTAGATAATAGTGATTTATAGTGGTTAGTCCATATTTAGCAGTATATGAATTTAGACAAATTATTGTTACAAATAGAATGTGTAACATGTACCTTGAATGTGGTTTAGAAACAGTATACGAATATAGAATATGGTTTAAATATTTTTAAACAACACTAAAAGTATAAGTTCAATCTATATAGCAATTAAAGAAAACTCAATATGTTTCGTAGGGGTTAACCACAACTTTTTGCGAAATTAAAAAATATGACAATATTGTTTTATTGCATAGTTGTATCCTCCAAATTCATATTATGATGGTCAAAGAGGTTAGGAAACCTTTGTTGTCTCTGTTTCACTAGATAATAGTGATTTTATAGTGGTTAGTCCACCTATTTAAGCAGTATATGAATTTAGACTAATTAATTGTTAAAAATTAGAATGATGTGTATGTACTATGAAAGGTGGTTTAGAATACATTAATATGAATGTAGAATGTGGTTAAATATTTTTAAACAACACTAAAGTATAAGCTTCAATCTATATAGCAATTAACGAAAAACTCAATATTTTCGTAGGGGGTTAACCCACAAATTTTGAGCGAAATTAAAAAAATATGACCATATTGTTTTATTGCATAGTTGCATCCTCCACATTCATATTATGATGGTCAAAGAGGTTAGGAACCTTTGTTATCTCTGTTTCACTAGATAATAGTGATTTTATAGTGGTTAGTCCACCTATTTAAGCAGTATATGAATTTAGACTAAATTAATTGTTACCAAATTAGAATGATGTACATGTACCTTGAAATGTGGTTTAGAATACATTGATACGAATATAGAATATGGTTTAATATTTTTAAACATCACTAAAAGTATAAGCTTCAATCTAAATAGCAATTAACGAAAAACTCAATATTTTCGTAGGGGTTAACCCAGAAATTTTGAGCGAAATTAAAAAAATATGACAATATTGTTTTATTGCAAAGTTGCATCCTCCACATTCATATTATGATGGTCAAAGAGGTTAGGAACCTTTGTGTCTCTATTTCTCTAGATAATAGTGATTTTTATAGTGGTTAGTCCACTTATTTAAGCAGTATATGAATTTAGACTAAATTAATTGTTACAAAGTAAAATGATGTACATGTACCTTGAAATGTGGTTTAGAATACATTAATACGAATATAGAATATGGTTTAATATTTTAAACAGCACTAAAAGTATAAGCTTCAATATATATAGCAATTAACGAAAAACTCAATATTTTCGTAGGGGTTTAACCCACAAATTTTGAGCGAAATTAAAAAAATATGACAATATTGTTTTATTGCAAATTTGCATCCTCCACATTCATATTATGATGGTCAAAGAGGTTAGGAACCTTTGTTGTCTCTGTTTCTCTAGATAATAGTGATTTTATAGTGGTTAGTCCATTTATTTAAGCAGTATATGAATTTAGACTAAATTAATTGTTACAAAGTAGAATGATGTACATGTACCTTGAATGTGGTTTAGAATACATTAATACGAATATAGAATATGGTTTACTATTTTTAAACAACACTAAAAGTATAAGTTTCAATCTATATAGCAATTAAAGAAAAACTCAATATTTTCGTAGGGGTTAACCACAAATTTTGAGGGAATTAAAAAAAACATGACAATATTTTTTTATTGCAAACTTGCATCCTCCACATTAATATTATGATGGTTAAAGAGGTTTAGAAACCTTTGTTGTCTCTCTTTCTCTAGATAATAATGATTTTATAGTGGTTAGTCCACTTTTTTAAGCAGTATATGAATTTAGACTAACTTAATTGTTAAAATTAGAATGATGTGTATGTACTATGAAAGGTGGTTTAGAATACATTAATATGAATGTAGAATGTGGTTAAATATTTTTTAAAACAACACTAAAAGTATAAACTTCAATATATATAGCAATTAACGAAAAACTCAATATTTTCGTAGGGGTTAACCCATAAATTTTGAGCGAAATTAAAAAAATATGACAATATTGTTTTATTGCAAATTTGCATCCTCCACTTACATATTATGAAGCTCAAGAGGTTAGGAACCTTTGTTTTCTCTGTTTCTCTAGATAATAATGATTTTATAGTGGTTAGTCCAATTATTTCAGCAGCATATGAATTGAGACTAAATTATTTGTTAAAAAATTAGAATGATGTACATGTACCTTGAAATTTGGTTTAGAATACATTAATAAGAATATAGAATATGGTCAAATATTTTTAAACAACACTAAAAGTATAAACTTCAATATATATAGCAATTAACGAAAAACTCAATATTTTCGTAGGGGTTAACCCACAAATTTTGAGCGAAATTAAAAAAATATGTCAATATTGTTTTATTGCAAAACTTGCATCCTCCACATTCATATTATGATGGTTAAAGAGGTTAGGAACATTTGTTGTCTCTATTTCTCTAGATAATAGTGATTTTATAGTGGTTAGTCCACTTATTTAAGCAGTATATGAATTTAGACTAAATTAATTGATACAAATTAGAATGATGTACATGTACCTTGAAATGTGGTTTAGAATACATTAATACGAATATAGAATATGGTTTAATATTTTTAAACAACACTGAAAGTATAAGCTTCAATCTATATAGCAATTAACGAAAAATTCAATATTTTCGTAGGGGTTAACCCACAAATTTTGAGTGAATTAAAAAAACTTGACAATATTTTTTTATTGCAAACTTGCATCTTCCACATTCATATTATGATGGTCAAAGAGGTTAGAACCTTTGTTGTCTCTCTTTCTCTAGATAATAATGATTTTATAGTGGTTAGTCCACTTTTTTAAGCAGTATATGAATTTAAACTAACTTAATTGTTAAAAATTAGAATGATGTGTATGTACGATTGAAAGTTGGTTTAGAATACATTAATACGAATGTAGAATGTGGCTAAATATTTTTAAACAACACTAAAAGTATAAGCTTCAATATATATAGCAATTAACGAAAAACTCTATATTTTCGTAGGGTTAACCCACAAATTTTGAGCGAAATTAAAAAATATGTCAATATTGTTTTATTGCAAACTTGCATCCTCCACATTCATATTATGATGGTCAAAGAGGTTAGAAACCTTTGTTGTCTCTGTTTCTCTAGATAATAGTGATTTTATAGTTGTTAGTCCACTTATTTAAGCAGTATATGAATTTAGACTAAATTAATTGTTACAAATTAGAATGATGTACATGTACCTTGAATGTGGTTTAGAATACATTAATACGAATATAGAATATGGTTTACTATTTTTAAACAACACTAAAAGTATAAGTTTCAATCTATATAGCAATTAAATAAAAACTCAATATTTTCGTAGGGGTTAACCAAAAATTTGAGTGAAATTAAAAAAACATGACAATATTTTTTATTGCAAACTTGCATCCTCCACATTCATATTATGATGGTCAAAGAGGTTAGAAACCTATGTTGTCTCTCTTTCTCTAGATAATAATGATTTTATAGTGGTTAGTCCACTTTTTTAAGCAGTATATGAATTTAGACTAACTTAATTGTTAAAAATTAGAATGATGTGTATGTACTATGAAAGGTGGTTTAGAATACATTAATATGAATGTAGAATGTGGTTAAATATTTTTAAACAACACTAAAAGTATAAGCTTCAATCTATATAGCAATTAACGAAAAACTCTATATTTTGGTAGGGGTTAACCCACAAATTTTGAGCGAAATTAAAAAATATGACAATATTGTTTTATTGCAAAGTTGCATCCTCCACATTCATATTATGATGGTCAAAGAGGTTAGAAACCTTTGTTGTCTCTATTTCTCTAGATAATAGTGATTTTATAGTGGTTAGTCCACTTATTTAAGCAGTATATGAATTTAGACTAAATTAATTGTTACAAATTAGAATGATGTGTATGTACTATGAAAGGTGGTTTAGAATACATTAATAAGAATGTAGAATGTGGTTAATATTTTTAAACAACACTAAAAGTATATGCTTCAATATATATAGCAATTAACGAAAAACTCAATATTTTCGTAGGGGTTAACCCACAAATTTTGTGCAAATTAAAAAAATATGACAATATTGTTTTATTGCATAGTTGCATCCTCCACATTCATATTATGATAGTCAAAGAGGTTAGGAACCTTTGTTGTCTCTGTTTCACTAGATAATAGTGATTTTATAGTGGTTAGTCCACCTATTTAAGCAGTATATGAATTTAGACTAAATTAATTGTTACAAATTAGAATGATGTACATGTACCTTGAAATGTGGTTTAGAATACATTGATACGAATATAGAATATGGTTTAATATTTTTAACCATCACTAAAAGTATAAGCTTCAATCTAAATAGCAATTAACGAAAAACTCAATATTTTCGTAGGGGTTAACCCAGAAATTTTGAGCGAAATTAAAAAAATATGACAATATTGTTTTATTGCAAAGTTGCATCCTCCACATTCATATTATGATGGTCAAAGAGGTTAGGAACCTTTGTTGTCTCTATTTCTCTAGATAATAGTGATTTTATAGTGGTTAGTCCACTTATTTAAGCAGTATATGAATTTAGACTAAATTAATTGTTACAAAGTAAAATGATGTACATGTACCTTGAAATGTGGTTTAGAATACATTAATACGAATATAGAATATGGTTTAATATTTTTAAACAACACTAAAAGTATAAGCTTCAATATATATAGCAATTAACGAAAAACTCAATATTTTTCGTAGGGGTTAACCCACAAATTTTGAGCGAAATTAAAAAAATATGACAATATTGTTTTATTGCAAATTTGCATCCTCCACATTCATATTATGATGGTCAAAGAGGTTAGGAACCTTTGTTGTCTCTGTTTCTCTAGATAATAGTGATTTTATAGTGGTTAGTCCATTTATTTAAGCAGTATATGAATTTAGACTAAATTAATTGTTACAAAGTAGAATGATGTACATGTACCTTGAATGTGGTTTAGAATACATTAATACGAATATAGAATATGGTTTACTATTTTAAACAACACTAAAAGTATAAGTTTCAATCTATATAGCAATTAAAGAAAAACTCAATATTTTCGTAGGGGTTAACCACAATTTTGAGGGAAATTAAAAAAACATGACAATATTTTTTTATTGCAAACTTGCATCCCTCACATTCATATTATGATGGTCAAAGAGGTTAGAAACCTTTGTTGTCTCTCTTTCTCTAGATAATAATGATTTTATAGTGGTTAGTCCACTTTTTTAAGCAGTATATGAATTTAGACTAACTTAATTGTTAAAAATTATAATGATGTGTATGTACTATGAAAGGTGGTTTAGAATACATTAATATGAATGTAGAATGTGGTTAAATATTTTTAAACAACACTAAAAGTATAAGCTTCAATATATATAGCAATTAACGAAAAACTCAATATTTTCGTAGGGGTTAACCCATAAATTTTGAGCGAAATTAAAAAAATATGACAATATTGTTTTATTGCAAATTTGCATCCTCCACTTACATATTATGAAGCTCAAAGAGGTTAGGAACCTTTGTTTTCTCTGTTTCTCTAGATAATAATGATTTTATAGTGGTTAGTCCAATTATTTAAGCAGCATATGAATTGAGACTAAATTATTTGTTAAAAATTAGAATGATGTACATGTACCTTGAAATTTGGTTTAGAATACATTAATAAGAATATAGAATATGGTCAAATATTTTTAAACAACACTAAAAGTATAAACTTCAATATATATAGCAATTAACGAAAAACTCAATATTTTCGTAGGGGTTAACCCACAAATTTGAGCGAAATTAAAAAAATATGTCAATATTGTTTTATTGCAAACTTGCATCCTCCACATTCATATTATGATGGTTAAAGAGGTTAGGAACATTTGTTGTCTCTGTTTCTCTAGATAATAGTGATTTTATAGTGGTTAGTCCACTTATTTAAGCAGTATATGAATTTAGACTAAATTAATTGATACAAATTAGAATGATGTACATGTACCTTGAAATGTGGTTTAGAATACATTAATACGAATATAGAATATGGTTTAATATTTTTAAACAACACTGAAAGTATAAGCTTCAATCTATATAGCAATTAACGAAAAATTCAATATTTTCGTAGGGGTTAACCCACAAATTTTGAGTGAAATTAAAAAAACTTGACAATATTTTTTTATTGCAAACTTGCATCTTCCACATTCATATTATGATGGTCAAAGAGGTTAGAAACCTTTGTTGTCTCTCTTTCTCTAGATAATAATGATTTTATAGTGGTTAGTCCACTTTTTTAAGCAGTATATGAATTTAAACTAACTTAATTGTTAAAAATTAGAATGATGTGTATGTACTATGAAAGTTGGTTTAGAATACATTAATATGAATGTAGAATGTGGTTAAATATTTTTAAACAACACTAAAAGTATAAGCTTCAATATATATAGCAATTAACGAAAAACTCTATATTTTCGTAGGGGTTAACCCACAAATTTTGAGCGAAATTAAAAAAATATGTCAATATTGTTTTATTGCAAAGTTGCATCCTCCACATTCATATTATGATGGTTAAAGAGGTTAGGAACCTTTGTTGTCTCTGTTTCTCTAGATAATAGTGATTTTATACTGGTTAGTCCACTTATTTAAGCAGTATATGAATTTAGACTAAATTAATTGTTACAAATTTGAATGATGTACATGTACCTTGAAATGTGGTTTAGAATACATTAATACGAATATAGTATATGGTTGAATATTTTTAAACAACACTAAAAGTATAAGCTTCAATCTGTATAACAATTAAAGAAAAACTCAATATTTTCGTAGGGGGTTAACCCATAAATTTTGAGCGAAATTAAAAAAATATGACAATATTGTTTTATTGCAAAGTTGCATCCTCCACATTCATATTATGATGGTCAAAGAGGTTAGGAACCTTTGTTGTCTCTATTTCTCTAGATAATAGTGATTTTATAGTGGTTAGTCCACTTTTTTAAGCAGTATATGAATTTAGACTAACTTAATTGTTAAAAATTAGAATGATGTGTATGTACTATGAAAGGCGGTTTAGAATACATTAATATGAATGTAGAATGTCGTTAAATATTTTTAAACAACACTAAAAGTATATGCTTCAATATATATAGCAATTAACGAAAAACTCAATATTTTCGTAGGGATTAACCCACAAATTTTGTGCGAAATTAAAAAAATATGACAATATTGTTTTATTGCATAGCATCCTCCATATTCATATTATGATGGTCAAAGAGGTTAGGAACCTTTGTTGTCTCTGTTTCACTAGATAATAGTGATTTTATAGTGGTTAGTCCACCTATTTAAGCAGTATATGAATTTAGACTAAATTAATTGTTACAAATTAGAATGATGTACATGTACCTTGAAATGTGGTTTAGAATACATTAATACGAATATAGAATATGGTTTAATATTTTTAAACATCACTAAAAGTAAAAGCTTCAATCTATATAGCAATTAACGAAAAACTCAATATTTTCGTAGGGCTTAACCCACAAATTTTGAGTGAAATTAAAATAACATGAAAATATTTTTTATTGCAAACTTGCATCCTCCACATTCATATTATGATGGTCAAAGAGGTTAGAAACCTTTGTTGTCTCTCTTTCTCTAGATAATAATGAGTTTATAGTGGTTAGTCCACTTTTTTAAGCAGTATATGAATTTAGACTAACTTAATTGTTAAAAATTAGAATGATGTGTATGTACTATGAAAGGTGGTTTAGAATAAATTAATATGAATGTAGAATATGGTTAAATATTTTTAAACAACACTAAAAGTATAACTTCAATATATATAGCAATTAACGAAAAACTCAATATTTTCGTAGGGGTTAACCCACAAATTTTGAGGGAAATTAAAAAAATATGACTATATTGTTTTATTGCAAACTTGCATCCTCCACTTACATATTATGAAGCTCAAAGAGGTTAGAAACCTTTTTTCTCTGTTTCTCTAGATAATAATGATTTTATAGTGGTTAGTCCAATAATTTAAGCAGCATATGAATTTAGACTAAATTATTTGTTAAAAATTAGAATGATGTACATGTACCTTGAAATTTGGTTTAGAATACATTAATAAGAATATAGA
This sequence comes from Brassica juncea, assembly GCA_018703725.1. NCBI lineage: Eukaryota > Viridiplantae > Streptophyta > Magnoliopsida > Brassicales > Brassicaceae > Brassica > Brassica juncea. The sequence goes on along the minus strand of CM031935.1, from coordinate 56,803,609 downwards.
ATATGGTCAAATATTTTTAAACAACACTAAAGTATAATCTTAAATATATATAGCAATTGACGAAAAACTCAATATTTTCGTAGGGGTTAACCCACAAATTTTGAGCGAAATTGAAAAAACATGACAATATTGTTTTATTGCAAAGTTGCATCCTCCACATTCATATTATGATGGTCAAAGAGGTTAGAAACCTTTGTTGTCTCTCTTTCTCTAGATAATAATTATTTTATGGTGGTTAGTCCACTTTTTTAAGAAGTATATGAATTTAGGCTAAATTAATTGTTACAAATTAGAATGATGTACATGTATCTTGAAATGTGGTTTAGAAAACATTAATACGAATATAAAATATGGTTTAATATTTTTAAACAACACTAAAAGTATAAGCTTCAACATATATAGCATTTAATGAAAAAGTCAATATTTTCCTTGGGGTTAACCCACAAATTGTGAGTGATATTAAAAAAAATATGACAATATTGTTTTATTGCAAATTTGCATCCTCCACTTACATATTATGAAGCTCAAAAAGGTTAGGAACCTTTGTTGTCTCTGTTTCTCTTGATAATAATGATTTTATAGTGGTTAGTCCACTTATTTAAGCAGTATATGAATTTAGACTAAATTAATTGTTAAAATTTAGAATGATGTACATGTACATTGAATGTTGGTTTATAATAAATTAATACAAATGTAGAATGTGGTTAACTACTTTTAAACAACACTAAAAGTATAAGCTTTAATATATATAGCATTTCACGAAAAACTCAATATTTTCGTAGGGGTTGAACCAATAAATTTTGAGTGAAATTAAAAAAATATGAAACTATTGTTTTATTGCAAAGTTGCATCCTCAACATTCATATTATGATGGTCAAAGAGGTTAGGAACCTTTGTTTTCTCCGTTTCTCTAGATAATAGTGATTTTATAGTGGTTAGTCCACTTATTTAAGCAGTATATGAATTTAGACTAAATTAATTGTTACAAATTAGAATGATGGGTATGTACTATGAAAGGTGGTTTAGAATAAATTAATATGAATGTAGAATGTGGTTAAATATTTTTAAACAACACTAAAAGTATAAGCTTCAAAATATATAGCAATTAACGAAAAACTCAATATTTTTGAAGGGGGTTAACCCACAAATTTTGAGTGAAATTAAAAAAACATTACAATATTGTTTTATTGCAAAGTTGCATCCTCTACATTCATATTATGATGGTCAAAGAGGTTATGAACCTTTGTTGTCTCTGTTTCTCTTGATAATAGTGATTTTATAGTGGTTAGTCCACTTATTTATGCAGTATATGAATTTAAAATAAATTAATTGTTACAAATTAGAATGATGTACGTGTACCTTAAAAGGTGGTTTAGAATACATTTATACGAATATAGAATATGTTTAAATATTTTAAAACAACACTAAAAGTATAAGCTTCAATATATATAGCAATTAACGAAAAACTCAATATTTTCGTAGGGGTTAACCCACCAATTTTGAGTGATATTAAAAAAATATGAAAATATTGTTTTATTGCAAATTTGCATCCTCCACTTATATATTATGAAGCTCAAAGAGGTTAGGAACCTTTGTTTTCTCTGTTTCTCTAGATAATAATGATTTTATAGTGGTTAGTCCACTTATTTAAGCAGCATATGAATTTAGACTAAATTATTTGTTAAAAATTAGAATGATGCACATGTACCTTGAAATGTGGTTTAGAATACATTAATAAGAATATAGAATATGGTTAAATATTTTTAAACAACACTAAAAGTATAAGCTTCAATATATATAGCATTTAACGAAAAACTCAATATTTTCGTAGGGGGGTTAACCCACAAATTTTGAGTGAAATTAAAAAATCATGATAATATTTTTTTATTGCAAAGTTGCATCCTCCACATTCATATTATGATGGTCAAAGAGGTTAGGAACCTTTGTTGTCTCTGTTTCTCTAGATAATAGTGATTTTATAGTGGTTAGTCCACTTATTTAAGCAGTATATGAATTTAGACTAAATTAATTGTTACAAATTAGAATGATGTACATGTAACTTGAAATGTGGTTTAGAATTCATTAATACGAAATAGAATTTGGTTAAATATTTTTAAACAACACTAAAAATATAAGCTTCAATATATATAGCATTTAAAGAAAAACTCAATGAAAAACAAATTTTGAGTGATATTAAAAAAATATGACAAAATTGTTTTATTGCAAATTTGCATCCCCCACTTACATATTATGAAGCTCAAAAAGGTTAGGAACCTTTGTTGTCTCTGTTTCTCTTGATAATAATGATTTTATAGTGGTTAGTCCACTTATTTAAGCAGTATATTAATTTAGACTAAATTAATTTTAAAAATTAGAATGATGTACATGTACATTGAATGTTGGTTTTGAATACATTAATACAAATGTAGAATGTGGTTAACTACTTTTAAACAACACTAAAAGTATAAGCTTCAATATATATAGCATTTAACGAAAAACTCAATATTTTCGTAGGGGTTTAACCAACAAATTTTGAGTGAAATTAAAAAAATATGACAATATTGTTTTATTGCAAATTTGCATCCTCCACATTCATATTATGATGGTCAAAGAGGTTAGGAACCTTTGTTGTCTCCGTTTCTCTAGATAATAGTGATTTTATAGTGGTTAGTCCACTTATTTAAGCAGTATATGAATTTAGACTAAATTAATTGTTTAAAATTAGAATGATGGGTATGTACTATGAAAGTTGGTTTAGAATATATTAAAATGAATGTAGAATGTGGTTAAATATTTTTAAACAACACAAAAAAGTATAAGCTTCAATATATATAGCAATTAACGAAAAACCCAATATTTTCGTAGGGGTTAACCCACAAATTTTGAGTGAAATTAAAAAAACATGAACATATTGTTTTATTGCAAAGTTGCATCCTCCACATTCTTATTATGATGGTTAAAGAGGTTAGGAACCTTTGTTTTCTCTGTTTCTCTAGATAATAGTGATTTTATAGTGGTTAGTCCACTTATTTAAGCGGTATATGAATTTAGACTAAATTAATTGCTAAACATTAGAATGATGTAAATGTACTTTGAAAGGTGGTTTAGAATACATTAATAAGAATATACAATATGGTTAAATATTTTTAAACAACACTAAAAGTATAAGCTTCAATATATATAGCAATTAACGAAAAACTCAATATTTTCGTAGGGGTTAGTTAACCCACAAATTTTGAGCGAAATTAAAAAATTATAACAATATTGTTTTATTGCAAAGTTGCATCCGCCACATTCATATTATCATGGTCAAAGAGGATAGGAACCTTTGTTGTCTCTGTTTCTCTAGATAATAGTGATTTTTTAGTGGTTAGTCCACTTATTTAAGAAGTATATGAATTTAGACTAAATTAATTGTTACAAATTAGAATGATGTACATGTACCTTGAAATGTGGTTTAGAATACATTAATACGAATATAGAATATGGTTTAATATTTTTAAACAACATTAAAAGTATAAGCTTCAATATATATAGCAATAAACGAAAAACTCAATATTTTCGTAGGGGTTAGCCAACAAATTTTGAGTGATATTAAAAAAATATGACAATATTGTTTTATCGCAAATTTTCATCCCCCACTTACATATTATGAAGCTCAAAGAGGTTAGGAACCTTTGTTGTCTCTGTTTCTCTAGATAATAGCGATTTTATAGTGGTTAGTCCACTTATTTAACAGTATATGAATTTATACTAAATTAACTTTTAGAAAGTAGAATTATGTATATGTACCTTGAAAGACATTTTAGAATACATTAATACAAATTTAGAATGTGGTTAAATATTTTTAAACAACACTAAAAGTATAAGCTTCAATATATATAGCATTTAACGAAAAACTCAATATTTTCGTAGGGGTTAACCCACAAATTTTGAGTGATATTAAAAAATATGAAAATATTGTTTTATTGCAAATATGCATCCTCCACTTACATATTATGAAGCTCAAAGAGGTTAGGAACATTTGTTGTCTCTGTTTCTCTAGATAATAATGATTTTATAGTGGTTAGTCCACTTATTTAACAGTATATGAATTTAGACTAAATTAACTTTAGAAAGTAGAATTATGTATATGTACCTTGAAAGACATTTTAGAATACATTAATACAAATTTAGAATGTGGTTAATTATTTTTAAACAACACTAAAAGTATGAGCTTCAATATATATAGCAATAAACGAAAAACTCAATATTTTCGTAGGGGTTAGCCAACAAATTTTGAGTGATATTAAAAAAATATGACAATATTGTTTTATTGCAAATTTTCATCCCCCACTTACATATTATGAAGCTCAAAGAGGTTAGGAATCTTTGTTGTCTCTGTTTCTCTAGATAATAGCGATTTTATAGTGGTTAGTCCACTTATTTAACAGTATATGAATTTATACTAAATTAACTTTTAGAAAGTAGAATTATGTATATGTACCTTGAAAGACATTTTAGAATACATTAATACAAATTTAGAATGTGGTTAAATATTTTTAAACAACACTAAAAGTATAAGCTTCAATATATATAGCAATTAACGAAAAACTCAATATTTTTCGTAGGGGTTAACCCACAAATTTTGAGCGAAATTAAAAAAATATGACAATATTGTTTTATTGCAAATTTGCATCCTCCACATTCATATTATGAAGCTCAAAGAGGTTAGGAACCTTTGTTGTCTCTGTTTCTCTAGATAATAGTGATTTTATAGTGGTTAGTCCACTTATTTTGTTTTCCATTAAATGCTATATATATAAGCATATTATGATTATTAATTAATAAGTAATTTGAAACGGAGGGAGTATTATTTTTTAAGTTCATTTGTCATATTCTATGATTTAGTTGAGTCATTAGTTTTGATAAATAATTTTGAATTATTACTTTTTACACATATTTAGTGATTATTAATAAGTATTTTCATTATATTAAAACTTATGATAAATAAATGATTTTTCAAGTACCAAACAATTATCTATGTTATGTTGTGATGAAAAAGGTAAAATATATCTTCTGATTAGTTTAATAATTGAAACTGATTAAATAATTTAGATTAAAATTAAAAAAATTATGTCAAAATTTAAATTAGTTGGATATATATTAGTCTGCACAAGGTGCGGGTCATCATCACTAGAAAAATACTATATATTATTTAATAAATGTTTTAATTACTGTAGATTTTGTTAATAGGTATCATTATAAACTCCAATGAAGAGAAAATTCATATAAAATGAAATTAAGATTTTGATGAAGAGGGGATTGATTTCATACATTTTTAAATTTATCTTTTATGTTATTTTAAAGTATTAATAAAATTTTATTAAGTAAATATAATGATGAAACTTTTTACATATGTGTGATTTGGTGATATAATAAATAAAGGATTTTCAAAGACAAACTATTATATATGTTACGTTGTAATAAAAAGATAAATTATATCTTCTGATTAATTTAATATTTGAAACTAAATAAAATAAAAAAAATTATATTAAAATTTTGAATTAATTTGATATATATTAGTCCGCACAAGCGTGCGGGCCATCATGTAGTTTTTAGATTATTATGAAAACAAATGATTACTAGAAGGAATGTGGTGGTGCATTGGTTTGGCAAAATATGGAATGCAAACATGACACTTTTGGGAGGTACCGTAAGAACACCCGCCAACCTTTCTTCACCCCTGATCTTGCTTTCCATCTCATATATTAAAAGAGAGAACAATCTTGATTCATGTGTGATATTTTTAAAAATGGATCTTCTCTAGAAAATTTTATTTCATTTATTTCTAAGTAACATATCACATCTTAAATAATTGACATATATAATAACTTCACCTATAAAATTGTTTTTTTTTTAAATTATAAAAATCTGTTGACAAAAAAAATATAAGCAAATCTTATTAATTTTTTAAAATATTTTATAAAATGATGCATAATTAATTTCGTAATTAGTAATATAATATAATTATAAATTAATGTTAATTAAAATTTTATTAAAAATGAAAATAAAATTTGTAAATTATTATATTGAACTAAATATGATAATGTAACATTAAATTTATAAATTTTTTAAAAATCAAAAATATAAAATATTTATGCTAAAAATATAATACGATGACATAACGACTTACCATTCACAAACTATATAATATATGTATAAAAATTAATATATCTTAGAATTTTGTATATAAAAGAATATATTATCTGAAATGAAAAAACGTAAAAAAATATTGCTAATAAGAAATTCGGTTTTGATGGTCGGCGGGTTAAAATTGAGCATACATTTAATACAAAATAATTTTTAATATGTTGTTTAATGCATATATTAATTTGTTCAATAAAGAAACACAAATATAATATGATAAATATTTAATAAGAAGCGACAAATATATATAACAAGTTTAAACAATTGATTAATTACAACAAGTAAACTATAAAATTATTATATTTGAAATAGTTATATAAACATTTAAAAATATGATTAACATTAAAAATGTATGATCTAAAATATATATATATATATATATATATATATATAACTGAAAACAAACAACCGCGCAGTTGCGCGGATCAAAATCCAGTTTATTGGTAAAACGAGGGTTAGCTAGCTGCTCTACATCTTCTGCTGTGTCCCCTCGTCTTTCTACCTTTTGTAAATTAAGATCTCTAGTTATTATACAAAAGCATGACTCAGTGACCAAAGTTCTGTTCCATGAAACACCATTTGTTTATTTTCATTAAGCTCAGTGGCAATGCACTCTGTTTGAATCCATCCAATGCCCACAATATCTTTACATTCCCTTATGCATTAACTTTCGTTACTTCTTCTCATTATACTCTTTTTCTCCTTTAGTAGAGACAACTTATAGGTTCTCGTTTGTACATACATTCACCATATTGCTTAGCTCAAATGGTAAAAAGGTGGTCTCAATATAGATTATGCATTAGTAGTTCAAAGAGTCTGCAATGACATACTAATCTTCATAAAGAATCTAATGTTATGGAATTAAACAGTTTCTAAAACTCGCAATTAGTTTATCGTTTTTGAACCAGACAAATCTACACTTGTTTGTGCTCAAAACTAAAACCACATGATCTTCACCGTGCTTTCTTCCTTGACTTAAATGGAAACCCCATAGGCGGTGAGGGTGAGAACTCAAACGGCAAATGCGGTGGCTCAGACGCACCGGTTAGCATCTCAACAATCTCCTTCATCGTCGGTCTCTTAACCGGAGATCTTTGCAGACAAAGCAATGCAATAGTCACACAAAGAACCGCTTGCTCCTTCTCCAAAGAATGTATAGACTTATCAACTAACTCCAATAAGTTACCGTGACAAGCCAATTGCTTAGCCCATGATATCAGGTTAGCCCTCTCAAACTCCGACATAGGCGATGCAGTCACCTGCAACGGCCGTCTCCCTGAGACGAGAACCAAGAGCAGAACCCCAAAACTGTAGACATCACATTTCTCTGACAATGCACCTCCTCCACCACCACCCCCGCATTCTGGTGCAATGTAACACACCGTACCTCTCATACTCGGTGTGCTGCTCACTCCCCCGCTCTTCTGAACATTCACATCACACCATAAACCAGAGTCTTGACTCTGTTTTTTAACTGATTTTAGATCACCGCTTAACCCATCTACCCACCAGTCTATACTATTCCTCTTCTTCCTCTTGGTAGACTGTTCATGATCATTGTCTCTGTGGAACCAAGAGTCAACGCTTGAGATTGAGCTTAACCCTCTCTTCTTTTTCTTCTTCTTCCTCTTCTTTCTAGTTAGCTCTTCGCAAAACTCCTCCTTCCACCACTCTCTAGGCTTCCTCTTCTTCTTCTTCTTCTTCTTAGAGACTGATGATGATGCTGACCCATCACCGTTTTTGATCCATCCCTCCTTGTTGCTACTCTCTTTCTTAATCTCGCTCCCAATCCACTCCATCACGTAGTCTTTCACACTCCCTGACTCTATCCCTCTGCTTCCACCATTGTTGTCCTGTTTCCACCACCAATCCCTCTTCGAACCCACTTTCTGCTTACCACCACTCTCCACACTCATCTGCTCCAAACAGCTCTCAGACACACTCCCTTTCTCCGGAGATAAACCCGATGCTGCTCCCGGAGACGCCGTCAAGACGCTAACAGCACAATTCTCCGGTGACTGTATCAATGCCGGTCCCGGAGACGCCGTCAAGACGCTAACAGCACAATTCTCCGGCGACTGTATCAATGCTGGTCCCGGAGACGCCGTGAAAACGCTACTCCCACAACCATTCTCCGGCGAGAAACTCACGGCATTGTTACCCTCATCGAACAGAGTGATCACGCTCTCACTCTCCTCAACAATCGACCCATTATCTTCTTCTTCAACAACAACATCCTTTCTCTTCTCTTCTTCCTCAATCATAACTCTAGTCTCGTTACCACTCACCAAAGCCTCAGACTTTACCCTCGCCAGACCGAAATCTCCGATCTTTGCCTTGAAACCAGCATCCAGAAGCACATTACTCGGCTTCACATCTCCGTGTATGATCGGAGGATCACAACAATGGTGAAGAAACTCGATCCCTCTCGCAACATCCGTCGCAATCTCGAACCTTTTCCTCCAATCCATAAGCTCCTCCTCGCACCTCATCCCCAGAAGCGCCTCCTGCAAGCTCCGATTCTCCATCAGCTCGTAGACGAGGACGAGCCTCCGGTTGCGTCGATCGGAGGAGAATCCGAGGAGGGAGACGACGTGAGGGGAGGTTACGAGGCGAGAGGAGAGAGAGAGCTCGTTGTGGAACTCCCGCTCGCCTTGGAGAGACCCGGCGGAGGAGTCCATGACTTTGACGGCGAGGGAGGTCCCGCTAGGGAGATCGGCTCTGTAGACGGTGCCGAACCCGCCGTGGCCGAGCTGGGAGGAGTCGGAGAAGGAGTGAGTCGCGCGGCGGAGCTGGGTGTAGGAGAAGCGGCGGCATTGGTAGTGCTGGGGAGAGGAGTTGGGGACGAGATCTGAGGGAGCGGTTCGGTTACGGGAGAGTTTCCGGTAGAGGAGGATGGTTAGGATGATGAGTAAGGCTCCGGTTAAGGTGAGTGAACCGGTTAGGATTAAAGGAAGAGTATTTAGACGGTGATTGTTGATAACCGTCGGGGGAGTATCAGGCGGAGAGAGTCGAGATGGCATTTTTTTTTTTTTTGTTTAATCAAAGTCTCTCGTTAATCATCGGAGGATCTCCATAGAAGAAGAAGGTAAGGTGATAAGGGAGCGTGGTGAGACGGGTGATCTTAAAGCGCGTGACGGTGAGAGTCACGAGGGTTTTCGGATTTTTAGTTTGAATGGGTCCCACAGTGGACCTACGAGGTTTTAATTGGGGGGGAGTGATGGTGAAGTCAACCTCACTCGCCTTCGTGGAGACACGCGCGTTTTGTCATGTCATGTGGAGTGTGGTTTAGAGCTAATCGGTGATAGATAATGTGCTAATTTAAGAAATCGGGTCCATTATTTAAACAACAAGAAGCTGTTCTATCGACTAAGCCATGTGATAATGTTTGAAGTTTGAGTACTTTTTTTTTTGTCAACTGAAGTTTGAGTACTTATTCGAATAATTTAGATAGATCTCTATTAAAAAAAGAATTTAGATACATAGAAGCTAGATATTTATAGCTATTTTGAATAATCATATTTTTTTTTGAAACGCAATCATAGATTTTTAAAAATTTATGAATCATTAAGTACTTATTCTTCTTTTTTTTGAGTACTTATTCGAATAATTTAGATAGATCTCTATTAAAAAAGAATTTAGATACATAGAAGCTAGATATTTATAGCTATTTTGTATAATCATAGATTTTTTTTTGAAACGCAATCATAGATTTTTAAAAAATTTATGAATCTGTTCCTTTATATATGCAAACGTGGTAGTGACGTCAGCTAAAAAGAGGCATTGTTCTGGTCGCTTTTTGTGGTGATGAGATTTTGACCTTTTCAGAGTCGTCCTTTATCGTTTTGGTCCGACTCTTGTTGGATTTTCGCTTTGTGGTTTTGTTTGGTTTTTGCTTTCGTTTTACTTTTTACCCAATTTCGAGCCAGAATACAAGTCACCAGGTGTAATTAGGGGGTTTGACTTTGGTAACATAACTTTATAGTTTTAACATTTTACTTATAAAAAGAGCAAAAAGAAAAGCGACAACACATAAAGCTATTTCAGGTTATTGCAGATTCAGATGAATCTTTTTACTAAGTTTTTTTTCAAAAAGAGAATCGAGATTGGAGAAGAAGAAGTGATTGAGTAAAGTAATGTTCATGTGAGTTCCACTACTTAACCTCCTTTTTTTCTTTTTTTTTTCTTAAAAGAAAAATTAAGAATCATTCAGCACTACTATATGGAGCCTACACTTGTCGGGGCCCGTGACCGTGGCCCTCCAACTCTCCACCACCGTTACATAGATTAAAAGTTACTTACCTATAATTTTTTTTTTTATGTTCCACACTATCATCCAAGAACTAACACTGAATGTTGATAATATGACTACAGGAACAACCATTTGATTCAAGGTTATTTACTAGATAATTTTTTATATATATATTTTTTTTAATGTTTCAGAATAAACACCAAGCTCTCTATGGTTGTATGATTCTACATGGTCTCTGAAACAAAATTTCCACGTGGTATGTAAAACACATTGACAAATATGGACGTTTATGTCGCACGACAAGTATATAAATGAATCAGCAAGAACTTGAAAGGTGTCTTCATTTCTTCAACAGTTGTACGGACGTGTGATCATATAGTTTGTTTACTATATATATATAAGTATATAGTTTGTTTACTATATATATATAAAGATATGCACTATATAAGTTTATTTTTATTATAAAGAAAAAAGCAAGGAGAGCAAATCGGTCGTGAACTGAAAGCTGCGTTATGACTCTGCTCCTATGTTCAGTCTTACCATGTTTCCTTTTCTTTTTCTTCTTCATTACCGTGAAAACGAGAAGCAATTCTCGAGCCACACTACCGCCGGGTCCTCAAAAGCTGCCAGTGGTTGGAAACATATTCCAAGTCGGATACAGTCCTCACCGTTCGCTCACTGCTCTCTCGAAAACTTATGGACCAGTAATGGGTTTAAAACTTGGATGTTTAACTACTATAGTTATATCTTCACCAGAGGCAGCAAAAGAGGCACTAAAGACACAAGATCATCATTTATCTTCCCGTACCTTTAATGATCCGGTTCGGGTCTTTGACCACCATGAATATTCTGTTGCATGGGGTCCTCCTTCAGCTCGTTGGAGGTAGTTTTTTTCAATGTGACTTTGAACTTGATCATCCCCTGTGGCAAGTAAGATCCTTATTCAAAGAGTGAGGAGGACTGCCATAGTATAATAGAAATCTAATATATTTCCTATTTACATTGGCTTGCATGGGGTAATTTTAGCATGCGTAAGGATCAATAGGTCATCCTGTTTTTTTTTTTTTCCGTCAAGGTAGTTTCATTAGATAAATAGAGGCAGCGCCCCAACTAGCATCCATTACAACTTGTGATCTTTTCAACACCTCTACTAAGCAGAAATAAGAGAGGTACACAAAAGAATTAGGAAGGATCAATAGGTCATCCTGTATTAGGAAGGATTTGTAATTATTCAAACAATTACACACATTAATCACCTTAATTTGATATCCTCTATTTAACGCTTTAAAGAGTTTCGAATTCACAACCAACCCTAGATGATGACACATGGATGACACCAACACGGTGTTGGCAACACATATCACATAGTTTGGTTTTACGTTTATGTTCGTTTTCTTATACCATATTAGTATTTTAACATTGTTTTGTATTTGTGATATTGTAGACGTAAGTTCTATAAAGTATGAAAATATTCTTGCTCAAATACAAGTCACTTTAAACACAAAATAATTTTATTGTACACATTAAGGTTTTTTATATTGAAGATTTACATCATTTCAGGTTTCTAAGGAAAATAACGACAATGCATTTGCTATCAACGCAACGCCTAAACGTTATGGAGCCTCTAAGGATGAAGAAAGTGGATGAACTCATGAGTTTCATCAACAAATGCTGTGAGAGAGGAGAAGCTGTTGACATAGCTCGTGCTTCTTTCGTCACAGCTCTCAATATCATCTCAAATGCTTTGTTTTCCACGGATTTCGCAACCCATGATTCCAAGTCATCTCATGAGTACCACAACACGGTGATTAGCTTGATGAACGTCACGGGGAAACCAAACGTTGGAGATTATTTCCCGTTTCTTAGGTTTCTTGATGTACAAGGCACCCGTAAAGAAGCAACGCTTTGCACAGAGAGATTATTCAAGGTTTTTCAAGACTTCATCAATGCTCGGATGGCGAAGAGATCATCTCAGACAGAGCGTAAAGATGTTTCGAGCTTTGATCTGCTAGATACTCTTCTGGATCTTACACAGGAAAACAAAGCAGAACTGAGTTTAAATGATATCAAACACTTTCTTCAAGTAAGTCTTGATCATTTATAATATTAAGTAATTAAAGTTATACTTCTCATATTATGGGTACATTAGCTTTATTAACTGTACATAAATGTAGGACTTGTTTACAGCGGGTACAGACACAAACTCTACTACAGTGGAATGGGCAATGTCAGAGCTAATCCTTAACCCGGAGAAAATGATCAAAGCTCAGAGTGAGATACAGCAAGTGATAGGTAAAAACGGTGTCGTTCAAGAATCTGATATCCCGAAGCTTCCTTACTTGCAAGCAATTGTGAAAGAGACTCTTCGTTTGCATCCACCAGCTCCTTTGATCCCTCGAAAAGCAGAATCAGATGTCCACATCTTTGGTTTCCTCATTCCTAAAGACGCCTCGGTATTTCATCATATCCACTTTTAATACATTCACTTATGTACTTAACCTAACTTGGGAAGCACGTTAACCTAAATTTTTTAAAAAGGTTTTGGTGAACGTCTGGGCGATAGGACGAGACTCAAGAGTATGGGAGAATCCGATGAGGTTTGAACCAGAGAGGTTCTTGTTACGAGAAATCGATGTGAAAGGCAAAGATTTCGAGCTGATACCGTTTGGAGCGGGACGAAGAATGTGTCCGGGAATGTCAATGGCTCTTAGAACAATGTCTTTGGTGCTTGCGTCTCTTCTCTATTCCTTTGACTGGAAGGCTCAAAACGGTGTCGTTGCTGAAAACATGGACATGACTGATGCCTTCGGTGTTACCTTGCGGAAGGCCAAGCCTCTACGTGCCGTACCCAGCAAAAGATCTGTGCGGTCGTCTTAATAAGGGTTCTTAATCTTGTATGTAAATAAAATTTATCCCCGTTAAACTCGTCCGAATAATATATGTTGAATATCTCTTGTTTATATTCTAGTATTAAGTTTGGCAAAAATTCAATCAATATTAGGCAAGAAGTGGAAATACACACATGTATAAATTGTGCTGGTTTAAGCTTTACAAAACAAAGTTGTGACAGCATTTGGTGATTTAGACGTTTTGACATGTTGCGACAAGAGGAGTCCACTTGTATCAATTCGGATCTAACCACCGGAACGATGGATTTGGACCATGCATAAAACATTGATATATCTTTCAGAAATCTATATTTTTTTCTTTATCAACAACGTTTGGTATTTACGCTAATTATATATAAATGCCTTGAAGCTTGATGTTTCATTTCAACGAAAATATCAGTTGACAAAAATAAATGGACATCATGCTAGGAAAAACTCTGTTCCTCTTAGTTTGCTTTATCTTATCATGTTTCTTTATCATCTCCACCACAAGATCCAGACGAAGGAAATCTCTTACAGCAGCCGCGACGCCTCCAGGGCCTCCACGGCTTCCCATCATCGGAAACATTAACCTTGTCGGCAAGAATCCACACCGCTCATTCGCCAACCTCTCAAAAACGTATGGACCAGTCATGAGTCTTAAGCTTGGATGTTTGAACACGGTGGTCATAACTTCACCAGAAGCTGCAAGGGAAGTCTTAAGAACACACGACGAAGTCTTGTCTAACCGTGGCTCCAATAACTCGATCAATTCCATCAATCACCAAGAGCGTTCCCTTGTCTGGCTTCCTTCGTCCTCACCTCGTTGGAGGTATATTTAATATCGCATTTTCCATGGTTTTTTGTTGACTAATGGGTGGTTATCTTTCCTATTTATGTTTGTGTAGACTATTGAGAAAATTGTCAGCGACTCTGCTCTTCTCTCCGAAACGTATGGAAGCCACCAAAGATTTGAGGATGAAAAAGGTGAAAGATCTTATAAGCTTTATGAGTGAAAGCAGCGAGAGAGAAGAACCTGTCGACATTTCTCGTGCAGCTTTCACCACAACTCTTAATATCATGTCGAATATTTTGTTTTCGGTCGATCTCGGTAGCTTTGACCCACTGAAAGAGTCCAATGGGTTTCAAGACACGGTGATTGGCGTCATGGAAGCTATCGGAGATCCAGATGCTGCTAACTACTTTCCATTTATGCGGTTTTTTGATCTGCAAGGTAATAGCAAGAAGATGAAAGACAATATGGAGAGACTGTTTAGGGTTTTTCGTGGGTTCATCGATGCTAAAATAGCAGAAAAAGCATTGCGGAATAACCCTAAAGATGTCACAGACGGTGATGGTGATTTTTTGGATGCGCTTCTCCATCTTACCGAAGGAGATGAAGCAGAGCTCAACACTAATGATATCGAACACTTTCTCTCGGTAAGTCTTACCATATTTGCATATTCCGTTTAATTCAAAATGATTGATGTTTTAGCTTTTGGGTTAGTCTTTAAAAATTGATGTTGTAGAATTTAATAAATGCATTTAATTTCAAAAATCAAATAAAAATAAAAATATGAGTGGTTAAATTTTTATTCGAAAAACATTAAACATTAAACTTGTTAAATATAAAGTAGAAAGTTGGATAAAAGTGTATTTAATTTTTCTAATTTGTGCTAAATATATAAAACGGAAATTGTTTGAATACATCTATACTAATAAAGTAGGCTTTTTTTATCTCCTTGGGGGAAAAAATGCCATGTGGCATTTTCTTTTTAATAATTAAAATATTTTCTCAATTTAAATTTAATGAATTTTGGTATTAATTGTAAAATAAATTGAGGGTTTTAATTTTTTCTTCACACAAGTCCAAACGTTTATAAGAGTGTTTTGAATCTGACCCGGATCCGTAGTTGAACCGATAAATCCGGTGACCCAATATAAATCGAATTTGGGTTTTGTGAAAAACCCATAAAACACACAAAAACTCACTAAACCCCGATACATGTTGCAGCACTGGTTGAACCAATATATAATTTTTTTTTTTTACTTTTTTTAGTTCAAGTTATGTTTTAAAATTATTTTTTATATTCTAAATTTCTAATTAAAAATTTAAAATTTTCAGTTTTATTGTCGCTTCCTTTTCTTCTACACTATAATTTACGTTTGCAAGAAAGGTGAGTCATGATTGTGCTTGAACCGCACGTCCGTAAAACAGACTAAAGCACGATGAGGCTTATTATTCCACTACACTACAATTTACGTTTGCAAGAAAGGTGAATAAATTATTTTTTATTTAACTTGTTTATAACAAATCATTACATTTTTAATTTACAGATCAAAAAGAATAAAATCATATGATCATGTGAATTACAAAACAGAGTTTTGGATTGTTGAAGAAGAAAAACCTGGCGAGCTTGATTATAATAAATTAGAGAATGCTCTTGCTAAAGAATAGCCCAAAGATGATGAAGTGACAAATTTATAAAATTTTGTTGGTAAGTTTTAAAATTTAGAGAAAACCAAAATTAGTTGATGTGATCTGGTGTTAGTTTATTTTTGTTATTGATAATTTATTACAATGATGTTTTAATCTTGATTTATTTTGGATTGGAAGTTTAATTTTATGTCTTGATTTTTTAGATGTCATAACTCTTATGTTACAATTTTTTTAAATAGTCTAAACTATTTCTTAATATTTTGTATGTACACTTAAAATACTTAACTTTAGTTTTTATATATATATTTGTTTTCATAGCTAATTAATATATTATTATATAATAAAACTAATTCATTTATTAATCCGCGGTTGATCCAATGATCCAGTGATCCGGTAAATCATCCGATTCAATGTCCGGATTAGGTTTCAAAACACTGGTTTATAGGAATTCTTTGTATTTGATGTTGACGATGGAGAATATAGCCTCTACAATTCTACTTCTTTAACGCAATCGACGTAATTGTTCATATAATCAATCCAGAAATTCCACTCATCCCACTATCTCTTAGTGAATGCTTCTTTAGTTCCTGCTTTCTCAGTTTCATTGTATATGTATAGACGGTGTGAGAGTTCGGACGATAATCCCTTTACTTTTTCCAATTCAATCATTGTCGAATTCTCAGTTTCATTGCTTGGAGTTGAAGACAAATCGGTGTAGAGATATTAAGACTAGGCTACAACAATTTTGGCAAGCCTGAAATATTAAGAAAGGGGTGAGATATTGGGGTTGATATGTTGTTGATTAATGGGAAGGTACACCGATTTCTTATTTCAGTTTACCAGTTAATGATTGCTTACTTTTACAGTAGTAGTTTTTTTATGCATCATTTCTTTTCTCGGGTGGTGCTTTTACATGCGTTAATCAACTTTCTCAGGTTTAACACCTTCAAACATTTCTTGAAAGAAAGCTCAGTCTATGACATGAGTATTTAAGATTCCAACTAAATTAACTTTTCTACGACTATCGATTTTTATTCTATTTTTATTAATCGATTAGTAACAACTACTTATACTATTCTACTTTGAACTAAACAACTTCAAACAAAATAATATACTACGATCGCAAACCACTATAAAAAGATCAGAAAATATTATTTTTTACATATTTTTATTTAACATATTTTCTTTACTAAGAACATATAATAAATTATAAATTTAAGTAAGAATACAACATATGAATCCGGCGCGTAGCGCCGGAATATCACTAGTAAGGAGTATTATAGAGTCATAGGGATGATGATAAACCGGACAGGACTATAAATTTAGACAATAATGGATCATATGTACTCATGTATCAGGACCTGTTCACGGCAGGCACGGATACAAGCTCTAGTACCGTTGAGTGGGCAATGGCAGAGTTACTTAGTAATCCTAAAACGATGGCAAAAGCTCAGGCTGAGATGGATTATGTGCTAGGCCAAAATGGTATTGTTCAAGAGTCTGATATACCACAACTGCCGTACCTACAAGCGGTTGTGAAGGAAACTTTTCGGTTACATCCGCCTGCTCCGCTACTCGTCCCTAGAAAAGCAGAATCCGATGTGGAGGTTCTTGGGTACATGATCCGTAAAGATACTCAAGTTTTAGTGAATGTGTGGGCCATAGGACGAGACCCGAGCGTGTGGGAAAATCCGACCCGGTTCGAGCCAGAAAGGTTTTTAGGGAAAGAGACTGATGTGAAAGGTAGAGATTATGAACTTACACCGTTTGGAGGCGGACGGAGAATTTGTCCAGGATTGCCTCTGGCTGTGAAGAGTGTGAATCTCATGCTTGCTTCTCTTCTTTATTCCTTTGACTGGAAGCTTCCAAACGGCATCAATCCTGAGGACTTGGACATGGACGAGACCTTTGGTCTCACATTGCATAAGACCAATCCGTTACATGCCATTCCCATCAAGAAGCGTCCCATTAATTAGCCATTGTCGTATACGAACGTGTGTTTCCTAAGTACGAATATAGTTTCACAAACCGAATAATTTTGGACCTTATGATTTTAAATAAACACAAATAATCACAACTACTCTCTTGTATCAAAATAAGTGGATTTTAAGATTTTTGCACACGATTAAGAAATTACAAACTTTTATTTAATCTTTTTATTTGCCTAAAAACATCATTAATTACAATTAATTTAACCAACAAAAATTTATACTGCAGAATACAAATGATCAAAAACATCAAATTATATTTATTTTTTACATAAAAACTTAGAAACATTAATTAAAATAAAATAAAAAATTATTAGAATACCACTTAAAAAGATATGAATTGAGTATAATTTTATTTCCTTAGCTACGTTATCCATGCGAACCATATCGTTAATTTCACTGGATTATAACGTTAGTTTTTTATCAGTGAATATTCATAAAAAATATTCTTTTTGTTGTTGTACATATATAATTCAGCCAATAAAAGATACACTAAAATATAACTCTTAAAATACACCAGATAAATTAATTTACGTAGAAATTTGAGGAAAAAAAAAACTCAAAACATTGTTATAAAGTAGAATAGCGGAACATATAGGAGGCAATAAAATTGAGAAATATGTTGTGATTAGAGATTGAGTTGTTTAGCTCAAACTTTTTTGCTATTTTAAAACACGACCGATTACAATGAGCCTACTTTTAGATATATACGTATCTCTTGTGATTGGTGGCCAGTAGTTTGATTTTTTCAAAAATGATGGGTTTTGACATATGGTGACAAATGTCAGATCCCATCACAGATACCATGGATCTGGACCATAAATACAGACTTTGTAGAAATATTTGCTTGTTGCACACTAATATATAATCTAATGGTTAGAAGCGTGATATATCATTTCAAGAAAAATATCATTTGAGAAAGAAAAAAAGATGGAGTTCATCTTAGGACAAGCTCTGCTCCTCCTTTGCTTTATCTTGTCATGTTTTCTTATTATCAGTACCACAAGATCAAGAAGGAAAACGTTTGGGGCCGCGGCTATGCCTCCTGGACCTCCACGGCTACCTATCATTGGAAACATTCACCTTGTCGGTAAAAACCCACACCATTCATTTGCCAACCTCTCAAAAACTTATGGACCAATCATGAGTCTTAAGTTTGGAAGCTTATACACAGTAATCATAACTTCACCAGAAGCTGCAAGAGAGGTTTTAAGAACACATGACCAAGTCTTGTCTTGGCGCAGCTCCACTAACTCGATACGGTCCATCAATCACCATGAGGTTTCCTTTGTCTGGCTCCCTCCATCGTCGGCTCGTTGGAGGTACAATTAATATATCAACTTTCATGCTCCTGCATTGATTTTCTCACCAATAAGCCAATTTTGTTAGGAGATATCATGATTAAGAAATAGCCTAGAATATACTTTTTCTAGTTATTAAGAAAGTTATTTTATTTGTGTATAGTTAGATTTCTTATTCTATTATGTTGTAAGAAATTTGCTAGACAGTTTTTTTTTGTTGAAACTTATTTGCTAGACATAGTTTCAAAAAAAAATTGCTAGACAAATTACGAATTTTGTATAAATTAGACTAAAAAACGAATAACCTAGAGAAACTACTCCAAAATTATCATGGTAATAACTTTCCAAATAACTAATAAATTTTGCATGATTATAACAACAATCACATAGTTCTATGGAATCGCTCTCAGTTAAGTCATTCCGCGATTAATTATAATAACTAAAACAAAATAGAACATATATTTTTCTCTGTATGAGTATATTTTTATTTGAATTTATCTTATGTCGAATCTGTACACCTAATAAAACAACGATTAAATTCTGCTTTTTATGCGATTTCGTAACTTTAACCCAAAATCAATTGACTTTTTTTTTTTTTTGATCAAACAACAGTTTTATAAATCATCAGTCTCCATAGCTGGAGAGATTGTTTACATCAAGCAATAACAAAGCCAAACCGGCTAAAACATCTGCTGCTACCATAGTAAAGCAGAGCAATGAGATACAACACCATAAGATAGGAGCAAACATAACACATAAACAACACCTAATGTCGCTGAGCAGTCCTCGAAACTCAACGCCAATCGTGTTAAGAAGTGAAATGAGGCTTTGGGAATTAGAGAGCACAAGTACTGGTCTAACGCCCGAGATTGAATCCGCAACAGAAGCAGACTTAACAATCAGAAGTTCGGCATCACAAACAGAGGCGACAACGCACCAAATGGATGAGCCTTTTAACAGAACAAACATGGAAGCATACATAATCTTGGGCACACTTCTCCCTGCAACACAACCACTCAAACCGAATGGAACATGTGGGAGACAATCATACTTCACAAAGGATAAACAATCCAGAACCACTGAAAAGATAGAAACAAGTGTTTCCTTACGATTCTGCCACAAGCGATGAGGAAACAACTTTAAACTATCATTTACTGGAGTGAGACCAGAACATAGACTGCATACTGCAGAGAGTCGCACAGATGCGAGCGTGTCATAACCAGGCACAAGACAACACTCAAAAGAGATCATCGAAGCAAGCAAGATACAGACAGAAAGTTTCAAATCTATAACCTGCAGAGATGTATCCAGTAGAAAGCTTAATGGTTCCAGTGATGTCAGTGAACGAGATCTGGTGGTGGCGGATATGATGAACGTGGAAGAGGGGTGAGCTTCAGTATTTTTAACACAGTGTGCTATGGCAGCATAAGATGGTGTTGAACAGCAGAGTGAGACAGCAACATGAAGCATTAATGGCAGAGAACGGTGTGAAACGGAGTGAAATTGTGTGATACTAGGGTAAGAGGTTATGAAGAAAGATCTGCATACTGCAGTGAGGAATCGTATAAACACGACAATGAGAATAATCAAACCAAAATCTTTTGAGAGAAAAATCTCTTTAAAGATTTGGCTGCTCAAATCTATTTTTCTAAAAGTTTGAATTTTTAGATCTAGATCTGAAATGGTGAGAGAAAGGACAAAGAAGCAAACAGGGATGGAGGGGATAGTAAATGCTGAAGTTAGATCTGGTGGGTCTGGTGGGTCTGGCGGTTCTGGTGAGGAAACGCCGGTGACGGCGCCGGTCATCAGAAAAACAACGGAGGCAAGCTGCTCTCTCTCTCTCTCTCTCTCTCTCTCTCTCTCTCTCACGAGGCAGAAGTTCTTACCCAAAATCAATTGACTAATAAGTGGTTGTCTCTGTTTTTTTCTTGTTGTTGTTATTGTTGTTTTCTAAGGCTGCTGAGGAAGCTGTCGGTGACTCTACTGTTCTCTCCGCAGCGTATCGAAGCCTCGAAAGCCTTGAGGTTGAACAAAATGAAGGAACTTGTGAGCTTCATGAATGAAAGCAGCGAGAGAGATGAACCTGTTGATATTTCTCGTGCATCATTCATCACAGTTCTCAATATCATATCCAACATTCTGTTTTCCGTCGATCTTGGTAGCTACGACTCGAAGAAGCCCAATGAGTTTCAGGACGCGGTGATTGGTGTCATGGAAGCTATCGGAAACCCAGACGCCGCTAATTACTTTCCATTTATGGGGTTTCTTGACATGCAAGGTAACAGGAAGGCCATAAAGGTTGCCTCGGAAAAGTTGTTTACGGTTTTCCGTGGATTCATCGATGCAAAAATAGCGGAAAAGTCACGAGGGAATAACAAACGTTCCAGCCACGATTTCGTGGATGCGCTTCTGGAACTCACAAAAGAAGATGAAGTAGAGCTAAACACTAATGATTTTGTACACCTTCTCTTGGTAAGTCTAACCATATTGCACACTCTAGAATCATATGAATTGAGATTTAAAATGAAACAGACAAAACCAGTGTTCTAAAATGCATGAGAAGCTCTATTCGTACGCCTAAACAAGAGCCTATGAGTATATATTTTCTTACATAAATTAATATATCATTTGTACTTGTATATCAGGACCTCTTTGGAGCGGGCACGGACACAAACTCTAGTACCGTGGAATGGGCAATGGCAGAGTTACTTCGAAACCCTAAAACAATGGAAAAAGCTCAGGCTGAGATCGATCGTGTGATTGGTCAAAAAGGGTTTGTCGAAGAGTCTGACATCTCAGAACTTCCGTATTTACAAGCAGTTGTGAAGGAAGTTTTCCGGTTACATCCAGCTGCTCCATTACTCGTCCCACGGAAAGTAGAGTCAGATGTGGAGGTGCTAGGGTACATGGTGCCTAAAGACACTCAAGTTCTGGTGAACGTGTGGGCCATAGGACGAGATCCGAGTGTGTGGGAGAATCCGACCCGGTTTGACCCAGAAAGGTTTTTAGGGAAAGAGACTGATGTGAGAGGTAGAGATTATGAACTGACACCGTTTGGAGCCGGAAGAAGAATTTGTCCAGGATTGCCTTTGGCTGTGAAGATAGTGCCTCTCATGCTTGCTTCGCTTCTCTATTCTTTTGACTGGAAGCTTCCAGACGGCGTCGCTTCTGAGGACTTGGACATGGACGAGACCTTTGGTCTCACATTGCACAAGACCAACCCGTTACATGCCGTTCCTGTCAAGAAACGCCATTAATTAGCCATTCTAGTATATATTTCTTTTATATGTACGAATAAAGTTTCACGAACCGAATAAGTTTGACCTTATGGGTTACATATGTGAAGGTCTGTTTTTTTAAAAAAAAACGCTGGCTGTTATTGAGCCATCTAGGCCAGAGATTAACTGAAAGTTCCACAGAGGAAGCAAAAATAAAAACCATACCAATAGGTAGGTAAACCAAAACAAATGAAAAATGGTTGTCTCAAGAGACCAAACACCATAACACACCATATACTTCGACAATGGAAGTAAGACAGTAATGTTTCCAATTAAGGAGGAATGATTTTTGGAATGGTTGTCAAGTCTATTAGTAAATTTATCTTTGGAATGATATGTCAAAATTATCCAATACATTTTTTTTACAATAATTGTAATTTTGTTCAAAAGAAAAAGAAAGCATCATCATTCCCATACTTCTATAATAGGATCAGAAGGACTAAAATTGTCGTGACGCAAACCAGAGCATCATTGCATTGTCAGTAAATTTTCATAAATCATTGATGGTTTTTTTACATCCATTTTTGTGTGTTAATGCGTATACATAATTACACTAGGTGATATCCGCGCCTTGCGCGGAGTGAATGAACTATAGAATTTTTAATCTATAGATTTTAGAATGGTAAAAGTTTTAGTCACAAATATTACATACATATTATATAATGAAAGATTGAAGGACATTATGCATATTATAGAAAGTAAGTTTCAATATTTTTTTTCAAACTTGTGTAATTGGTTAGGTGTAATTGAAGAAAATTTTGTGAAATTAAATCTATAAGAGTAATTTACAACTTATGTGATTGGTTAGATTTTTTTAAATTATTTAAAAAACTTGTTTAATAATGTTTCTCAAGTAAATCCCCAAAATTTTGCGTGTGATTTTTAATTAGTTATGAGAATTTAAATAAATTTATAGTAACTTTTTTTATATTAACCGAAACCAAAATGTGTTATGATGATTGCGTATATCAGTTTTCTATTTTTTCGATATTGCATAAATTACGGTCAAATTTAAATTTCCTTAATATCTATCTTTTCTTAGAATAATATTATTTAAATTTGCATATGAAACTTAAATTTAATATTGAATCGAATTTGGTTAAATTACGGTCAGAACCTATCTTTTTTTGTTCATGTGCAAATTGATGAACAATAACATTATTAATTTATTAAACTTTTATTGAGATCTCTTAATCTTAAGGTCTTGTTGCTTAAGTTAAATGATTGCAATTTATTATAAATTTTTATTTTGAATTTTATGTACTTCGTAATAATTAATTCATAATTTTAAGAATATTAATGACATGATTGACATTGTGATTCGCCTAAACACATAAATTTGAATTAATATAGACGCAATTAATGACATAATTATGATTGATAGTGATGATGGCCATTACTATGATGACATGATCATGATTTGTAAGGTATTATAGGAAACAATAGGCGTCTTTATTTCGGTCCAAAATATAGAGTTGCATACCAAGTTTAGTCAGAAAGAGATTGAGATGAAGTAAAAAACACGTAGAACATGTATTATATAGATCACTATCTTTTATGATAGCATATAGATTGATATTCACATTTTTAATATTTTTTTAAAAAATTTGTAACTAATACTTCTAGAATTATTTTTTTATTTTAAATCTAAATTAAAATAAATAAATTTAAAAATTATCGACCAAGTAAATTATTATTTTCAATATAATTTAGAATATTTTGAAAATGATATTAATTGGTTCTAGAATTATTTCTATTTCCTTAGTAAATATTAACTCAAGAACATATTAATAAGTGACAGGGTTAAGTTCACTTCGATTTGAAAGAAAACGAATATTCTATCGCCAAAATTTTAATCCGAATAATACCTAACTTTTAGTTTATAATTTAAATTTTTTTTAAAAAGTATTATAACTAAAAATCAACAAATATGAAACAATATTAACTATGAGATTTGACCATATTAAAGAATCTAATAATTTATATGGTCAAAATTATTTGTCTATTAGCATTTATGTTGATTACTTAGTTAAAAAATATTGGGCTTAAATTAAGGGATTGTCTATATATATATATATATATATATATATATATATATATATAAAGTATTCCCTTATTTAGTTTAGTCAAATATAAAAATTTGAGAGTTTAATTTTGAAGTAAATAAAATATCATAAAATTAATAATAACTCATTGAAAACTAATGCATAAAAGTATATTGTTCATATTTTAAAATAAATTTCAAAAAGAAAAACATGTTAATATATGAATAGTACGATTACATCAAATTACATCAAGTTATAGATTTTTAATATAATATCATGTGCAAATAAAAAATATTATTATCAAACATCTAAATTATAAAATAATATATTCTACTCTATATGTAAATTACAAAATATAAAAAAGTACATGAGATTTTCTTATAAAACCAGCAGTTTATGAGTTTATGTTGAATACAAATTAAATCAAACATCCACGCGGAGGCGCGATCAAGTTCTAGTTTCTATTATACTTTGGACAATTTCGAAATTTATGTTTCCATAATATCATACAGAGTTTTTTAGTATAAAGTATAAAACGCTTGACACTTTTGAAATTTATGTTTCCATAATATCATACATATCTTGACCACATATAGATTTTTTTTTTTACCCACATATTGATTGAATGATTACATGCCTGATTTCTTGTTATGTAATGCAAATCTTGGACTAAAATTTAAATGCTGATTATAATTTTAAATAGAAACCTTGCATTTATTTCAAAAATTTTCAAAAAGAAGTTAAATGTGAATAAAAAAACGAATGTTAGCAAAACTAATTCCACTGGTTCCCCGTAAGACTTACATTGTTTGTTTTGAATATGAACAAATAAAATGAATAAAAATAATGGATTATATATATGCATTAATATAATGTACTGACCAAAAAAATAATGTCACATATCAAAATTTTAAAAACAAATAAAATGTGCCTATATCATGACCAAGAAGACAATATCACATATTAATTTTTCTTTAAATAACATAAATATGAAAAAATATATTATGGTTTTAGGAACAGAGTATTTTACGTATTATTATTTAGGTTATATATTTTTGCATATTATAAAATAATAATATTATATTTGTGTGTTTTAAAAGCAAAGAAAATAAAAAGATGAAAGCACATTCGATGGGATCAGCAAGCCCTACAAAGGTGAGATTTGAAAAACATTCTATAATGTGTACGATTAATTCACATAGTTTCCTTAATCGGCGAACCGAAACGTTTTTTTTTATAACATTCTATAATGTTTCCGACTTTTATGTATGAATCATATACAATAAGAAGGGGATATGACAATGGCATTATATGTAAATAGTCTAGGCAGAGATGTCTTATTAAATAAAGATTATGAGGATGATTCTCATGGTGACACCTAATAATGACACTATTGTTATCAAAACATGAGACAAAGGTTGTTTACTAAAAGTTCTCCTCAAATAATAAGAAGGGGATAAATGTGGTATCAATTATCTCAATCAAAATATTTGATAACAAAATATACGGAATAATTTAGTTTGTATAATATATATATATATATACTAACCTAAATTGAAGTCGTGATTTGCTAATAAAGCCGAGAATCGATGCTGTTAGAAATTATTCACTTTAGTCTTGTAATAAATAACTTTCCTAAATCTAAAAATATGTGGTATCAATTAGCTCAATCAAAATATTTGATAACAAAATATTCGGAATAATTTAGTTAGTATTATATATATATACTAACCTAAATTGAAGTCGTGATTGCCAATAAAGCCGAGAAACTATTCTGTTAGAAATTATTCACTTTAGTCTTGTAGTAACAACTTTCTTTAATCTAAAGACGGCATTTACGAACGTATTAATCAGACGAACATAGTCTATATACTGTCTACATTATTACACTACCATATTAATTATTCGAAATCTAGAAAGATACTCTTTTAAATACAAATTAATAATAACATTGATTACAAAACGTGTTACTGCTTATAATGTTATCCTTTTTTGCAATAATATTTCACCATTTTTTAAAATTATACAAACTATATTTTTATATATAAGTTTGTAGCTTAAAAATTAATATAATAAACTAATATTTATATAAAAGGTATAAGTTTGTAGCTTACAAAATTAATATAATAAACTAATATATATATATATATATATTTGTAACAAAACTAATATATATATAAAAGGTTTATTTCGAAGGCAAATAAAACATTTTATAATTGAATATTTTTTAAATAAAAACTCACTTTTTGTATTGATTTCGCTTTTATAATATTTATGTGTATATGAAAACCTACGAAAATAAAGATATCAAGCCTTATAATGTTATCTTTTTTTGCAATAATATTACACCATTTTTTAAATTATACAAACTATATTTTTATATATAAGTTTATAGCTTAAAAAATTAATATAATAAACTAATATTTATATAAAAGGTTTATTTCAAAGGCAAATAAAACATTTTACAATTGATTATTTTTTAAATAAAAACTCACTTTTTGTATTGATTTTGCTTTTATAATATTTATGTGTGTATGAAAACCTACGAAAATAAAGATATCAAGCCAATCTCTCACGTCCCAACTAAATATATCAACTTATCAATTGTTTGTTCTGTATGTATTAACAATAATAAATACTGTAAAAAAATATATATGGCAACTGCATCTGATATGCATTCATGGACGAAAATGGACTACATCACCTACATAAAAATACATGTGGAACCACAATGGCATTTCTTTGTAATTTTTCTAGAGAATCAAGGATGATTCTATATTTGGGCTGAGAATGAATATGGTGTCGCCACGTCAGCATGGCACTCATGTAAATAACTTACACATTTAAGGTTACTCTTTAAAAATGCTCCTTGATTAATAAGAAAGGGATATACACCAATTTCTCCCATCAATTCATAACCTACTAATCTTTGACAAAATCTTCATACTAATGAGAAGTCTTTTATCTTCTTTGACTATATAAATCGTTTGGGTTTCTTTAAACGAATGGTAGCCAAAAAGGAATGTGTGGGAACCAGTTAAAACCAAAGGAGAAAAATAACAATAATTTGGACGGTGCATAGACATTTTGAAGACAAGGACAATTTTTCTTTGTCGAAATTCATAAATTTGATTTTCTTTCGCCGTAAGTAACTTCATTTCCACATGTGTTTGTCTATCCAGTATGCTTATGACATATGAATGGATCGATTTGTCGTTTGGTTTCAACTGGGCATACTATTAGCAACAACGAAGATAAGAAGATATGATTGTATGGTCCTAGAAATGGACCAAGGTTTTGGTGTTACATAGCACAATATGACAATACCAAACCAGTATGCCTTCCCATTCAAAAAGAACGTGTCCGACGTAAATTATATTTGTTAGTACACTTTGATGTTTGATTGGATATGAATATACACAGTAAATAATTTTTTAAAAAATTTTTATTCTTTGATGGACTTTAGATTAGACAATCATATACATATCTTAACGACTGTTTACGCGGCTACGTGTACGTATCTAGTATGTGATAGATCGTTGGTCGCGAATGATTTTTTTATTTTTTATTTTACTTTTTAGTTCTCATTGACAAGTGACGTCCACTAGCAAGAATTCGGTGCGTATCGAGGGTAGGTAGATTTGGGACTCGCAAAATAAATAAATAAATAAATTCCTTTTTTGTCAAGATAAGGAAACATGATAACATATACAAAACTCGTCTTGAGATTGATGTCCAAGAAATAATATAAATATAGTATTTATGTTTGTCTAGTTTTGTTATCACTTGAGAACACACAGATGGATATCATCACAGGGCAAGCTCCGTTCCTTTTCTTTAGCTTTATCATATCATGTTTCCTTATCTTCACAACCGTAAGATCCCGAAGGAGCTCTCGTGGTGCCGAAACGCTGCCTCCGGGACCTCCACGGTTACCCATCATCGGAAACATGCACCTAGTCGGAAAGAACCCACACCGCTCATTTGCCCACCTCTCGAAAACATATGGACCAGTCATGAGTCTTAAGCTTGGATATCTAAACACGGTGGTCATAGCTTCACCAAACGCTGCACGAGAGGTTTTAAGAACACACGACCAAATCTTGTCTGGCCGCTACCTCAATGAGGCCGTACGATCCATTGATCATCATTCTTTTTCGTTCGCTTGGCTTCATCCATCGTCTCCTCTTTGGAGGTAACTCATTATTTTCTTTCTTATCAGCTAGAAAGTTTAAGATCTTTGACCATGATGATCTTCGGGATCCACAACTAGATAAGACTTGTGGTAGGTCCACAAATGGTAAAATCGTTTTTTCCCAAACGTAGCACTAGACTTTAACTCAAATCCGGTAGCTAGCACTGAAGCAACATCTGTCAAAGTGGTTTGAGGTAACTGCGTTTGAGTTTTTTTTGTTTTCCAATGGTAAGGGATCTTTCTCCTTATATTTGTCCTCTGCTTTACCTATTGTCAACTGAGCTATCCTGACCATTACATTACCCAGGGGCGGTCCTGAGCACAGCGAGATAAAATATTAGTTTCTGGCCCCTAATTTTTTTTTAAAAAATTATATTGAAAAAGACCTCCAAATTTATAAAAAAAAATTAATAAAACCTTACTAAAATGTTTAGGGCCTCCAACATCTCAGGGATGCCCCTGACATTACCACAACCGGCCTTGAGATTCATGGCGTTTAAAACAATTAATTACTACACATCTCCCTATTTTTTCACTAGTCGAATAATATATACATATTAACTACTAATAGTTTGGGAGCATGGTAAATGTTTCATCTTGTAGATATTTATGAAACTAGAAAGATTATAGCTCTATAGAACTTTATTGAAAGACTAAGAGCATGTGCATCCCAAGCTTTTTTGGGTATCTTGAGGGGGAGGGGACCCACAATATGTGGGAACCAAGAAAAAGAAGAAGAGAAAGTTGTCTGAGCAAGAGACGTTTTTGGAAAGGCTTTTGAGCTTTTCGCGGACCCCACCGACGTGTGGCGGCCCGCGATTGGTTCTTTTTTTAAAATTTTTTTTTTTTTAAATCGAAAAAAAAAAAAAAAAAATTTGAAAAACCCCAAAATGAAGAGCTTGGGATAACTGTGCTCTAATAGCTCATAGAGTTTTATTGAATGACAAAGAAACTAAAGAGAGGAAGACTAAAGAGTTGTCACCAAGAACAAAGAGTTTAGGATTGATTCATAAAATGAGACTGAAAGAGGCTGCAACTATG
Source organism: Brassica juncea (assembly GCA_018703725.1). Taxonomy (NCBI): domain Eukaryota; kingdom Viridiplantae; phylum Streptophyta; class Magnoliopsida; order Brassicales; family Brassicaceae; genus Brassica; species Brassica juncea. The sequence continues at coordinate 56,774,013 of CM031935.1, read as the reverse complement.
GCAGCCAAGGTTACATTCATCAAAGCACATTATAGCATATATATGAATCTAGAAACCCTAGTTACATGAGCTTAGGTGGTAATGGGCTTGCGATCTTTGTTGGGCCTTGCTGATACATTTCGCTATATGTAAAACCAGCTCAACCATTACCAAAGTATCATCTTCGTTTTACTAGATGACTGTCTCAATAAATAAACCGCTCGAGAGTCGAGACATAATTTTATCACCCTTTGTGGAGATTGTTGGTAATACATACAACATATAGCTACCTTAGCAGAACGCCAGAACCAATAATTTTGTGTAATAGATTAAAGAAAAAATGTTAATATTTTTCAGGCTGTTGAGGAAAATATCAGTTACTCAGCTGTTTTCACCACAGCGTGTCGAGGCTACCCAAGCTCTACGGATGAAGAAGGTGCAAGAACTTATCAACTTCGTGAGTGAATGCAGTGATAGAGAAGAAGCTGTTGATATTTCTCGTGCTTCCTTCGTCACAGTCGTCAATATCATTTCGAATATTCTGTTTTCAGTCGACCTCGGTAACTACGACTCGAGTAGGTCCAGTGACTTTCAGGACATGGTGATTGGTGTCATGGAATCTATAGGGAAACCAGACCTTGCTAACTATTTCCCATTTATGAGGTTTCTTGACCTGCAAGGTAATAGAAAGAAGGTGAAGGACTGCTCGGAGAGGTTGTTTAGGGTTTTCAGAGGGTTGTACGATGCTCGGGTCAAGGAAAACTCGTTGCGGACAGACAAGAAAGATGTTTCGAGCAGTGATTTTTTGGATGCGCTTATTGATCTCAACCAAGGAGATGAAGCTGAACTCAACCTTAATCAGATCGAACACCTTCTTCTCGTAAGTTTTCTCTTATTTTGCATGATATGGACCATATGGTCACGAGAATGAACATTAGAAAATAATCTAATATATAAACTAATCATAATCAAGATAATCATCTTGGGAATGATTTTGAGATACTAATTTTTAATCAATCTTCATATTCAAACACATCAGTCTCCTAATGGAGTATGTATCCCAGAGTAATTTCAACGAACTGCAAATTTAGAATAACTGAAATCTATATTAGCTTGGAACAAAAAAAATGGTTATTAATAGAGGAATTAGTGGAATAAAGAATCAAAGATGGAAGAGGAATACTTTTATTTACAAACTGATTCATCTACCAAATAGTAGAGAAACAATTATTTTTAAAAAATATTTGCAAATTCAGTCACTCTGTTTAGCAGAATATATAAGTGGAATTGTTCTCCACTAATTTTCACTTACAATAATTCTCTTACAATATATCAAATTCCACCAATTTATTCTTATAATTGTGTAGGCAATTGCACCGTTAGTATATCTGAATTTAACTATGTATAGTATGTGCATGTGTCAGGACCTATTTTCAGCCGGCACAGACACAAACTCTAGTACCGTGGAATGGGCAATGGCAGAACTACTCCAAAACCCAAAAGCAATGAAAAAAGTTCAAGACGAGATCGATAGTGTGATAGGCCAAAATGGCGTCGTCCAAGAGTCAGATATCTCACAACTTCAGTATTTACAAGCTGTGGTTAAAGAAACTTTCCGTCTCCATCCAGCAGCTCCACTTCTCCTCCCGCGGAAAGCAGAAACAGATGTGGAGATTCTTGGATTTCATGTGCCTAAAGACACTCAGGTTTTGGTGAACGTGTGGGCTGTGGGACGAGACCCGAGTAGGTGGGAGAATCCGAACAGGTTCGAACCAGAAAGGTTTTTGGGGAAAGAAACTGATGTGAAAGGCAGAGACTATGAGCTTACACCGTTTGGTGCCGGGCGAAGAATTTGTCCGGGATTGCCTTTGGCTGTGAAGATAGTGCCTCTCATGCTTGCTTCTCTTCTTTATTCTTTTGACTGGAAGCTTCCAAACGGTGTCGCTTCTGAGGACTTGGATATGGACGAGAGCTTCGGCCTCACATTGCATAAGACCAATGCCTTACATGCTGTGCCTGTCAAGAAACGAGCCATTAGTTGAATGCTATAATTACTTGTGATTAGTACGAATATAATTACGTCCAGAAATCTGGTTTTTAATATAGTCTGTGTTTGATTTTAGTTTTCGGTAGACTCATATGTCCACACATTAAAATTTGTTGCCTGACGAAGGAACTGCTCATAAATGCCTTTGTATTGTCTTACGTCACTCAGTACCATTGGTGCTATTTTTTTTTCTCCATTCAAGTTACTGAAAACTCCAAAACGGCATCGTGAACTTAAGTCTACCTAGGTCTATCCATTGTAGCTTGTATTGTATCCGTCCCACAAGGAAAATGTTTAACTAAATGATCTCCGACTAATGAAATTTACACTAGACTAAACATTTATTTCGATAACTAAAAAATAATAGTATTGATGCAATGGTGGTTTGGACCCCTCAGCAGCTAATATACTTTGTCAGTAAATTGAGGAGAAAACTTTGCCGAGAGATTCTAACACGTTTTAGTGCGACTATTCTGGTCGTTATTATTTAATGCATTGCAGACGGTCTCCCCCACCCGCCCACCCAAAATAAATCTTTGCGAAGAAGATTACAATTGATACAGTTACTTTCGAAATTCTCTAATACGTAGAAGCGTCATTAGTGCAGTGGTTTGACTAAGATTCATTAATGTTTTTACACCAGAAAATTTAAGACTCACCAAAAAAAATCGTAAATTATGCAGAATTATAGAGAAAAAAATTACAAGAAGTCTTCAGTATGGTGCACAGGACGTATCATCGAATGTGAATTTCATATGGCAGTTCGAAATGATGCAATCAGATGGTACAACTGTCGGCCGTAGAATTGTCTATGTAATATTTCTCATTTTTGTATTAGTATAATTAGTCAGAGGTTAAATTTTTTTTTTGCGATATAACTTTAAAGCTCCAGTCTAAACGGTCTCCTCCAAAGTCTTGAAAACAAAGTCAATTAAAGTGAAATTTTGTTGTCATATCCGGCACGCATTTATGCTGAAAACCTTTTGCAGGTAATGTCAACTAAGCGTAAAAGTCAAACTATGATAGTAATGATACCACAAAGAAATTTCTGTCAATTTAAGAGCGAATAAAATACAAGAACGTAAACAAAAATGGAAAAATCAAACTACTCCTATTTTTTAACACCTCATATATTCATTGGATTCTCAGGGATTTGATGGCACAATTAATTCGCTCGAGAAATGCATGGTGATAAATGGATCGATTGCGATATAAAACTGCAAACTAACGTACAAAAGGCAACTAATGGTAGCATGCCTCGTATAAATTTAATAAATTTGTGGGACCTCTAATAACTCAATTAATTTTAGATATTTTTCTTCCAGAAATGAGAAAATAACAAAAATATTCAATTAATATTTATACAGTTATAAATATGAAAGAATCCAAATACGTATTCTTTTTGTCTAATTCCTTATTTTGTAAAATATTTTTTTTCTAAACTATACACATATATTAAAAATAAAACTAATATTCATTATTAAATTTATTATTTATTATACATTTTTAATAACTACCAACCAATAATATTTATTTAAACTAAATATTCTCAATTTATATTTCTTATAAATATATAATTCCATTTTTATATAAAAAAATCTAGAAAATTTTATTTTTAGAATCAGAAGAAGTATGTTTAAGGGGGTGTATTCAACAAAAAGTTTGAAGTGATTTATATTTTTTTTGAACACCGAGATGATTTATATTAAAATGACAAATTTATTGTTATTCAAAAATAAATTTTTAAAAAAATCATTTAAAATTTGCTATAATAGAACTTTATATTTTATAATTAAAAACTGAAAATTTCATAAAATATTCTAAAATTTATTATTATTGAAAATATTTTAAATTTTAGAGTTTTAAAATTTCCATGTGATTTATAGTGTTTGTTTGGAGTTTTTTAATTAAAATTAAATAAAAAAACTTAAATCTCATAGTTGTAAGTGATATTCTATAGTGGTTTAAAGAAATTTTCATCCTCATTCCATAATTTACTCTGGAGATTTAGTGGAAAATAAAGTATGAACAAAAAAAAATAAAAATTACTCTATTTTTGGAATAAGATATGGAGTAGGGATGGGAATACTATAACAAAAATTATTTTAAACTCTCCAATACATATAAAATCATCTAAAATTTATTAAAAATCAAATAACCTTAAATTTTATATTGAATACACTCCCTAAGGGGGGTGTATTCAATCTAACATTTGAGATGATTTGATTTTTTCATGGAGTTTTAGATGATTTAAATAAGTTGTAGAGATTTAGGTGATTTTTGTTAAAGTACTCTAGAATATCACCTAAAATCATGGGATTTGGATTTCAAACTTTTTAACTAAGAAACTCCACCCAAACACCTTAAAATCACCTGAAAACGTTAAAACTATAACTTAAATTATGTTCAATAACAGTGGATATCAGAGTACTTTACAAAATGTCAAGTTCAATAACAGTGGATTTTAAATGAGTTTTTAAAATTCATATTTGAATAACAGTGGATTTGTCATTTTAATACAAATCACCTAAAACTCTCAGTTGAATACACCACCTAAGTGTTTTACACAAATTAGAGTATATATTAAAAAAATTATAAATACATTAATATGTTTTGATTAACAAGTTACATATGTTTTAGCTTATCAAATTCAATAAAACAATTAATTTATTCAAATTCTACAATTGATCAGCATTGTTTAATAAAAATGTATTTAAAATATAAAAAAAAAATTAAATAATTTATTTTCAAAAATTTGGATAATATATTTGAAATGTATGTAGTCTTATAAGACGATTCCATTGAACGAGTTCCTTGAATTGTAGTCAATATTTTATTAATTTTTGCTAACTTGAATAGTCAATTGTTGATTCAAACAACTATTAAAAGTCGAAACTAGAAATATTATATATTTAGATATCTTTTGTAGTTTTTCTATCAACTGAAAAACAAAGATGGAAATTATCTTAGAAAACCTGTTCGTGTCCTTTGGCTTTATCCTATCATGTTTCTTTATTTTTACTACGGTACGATTCGTACGGAGCTCTTCACGGTCTGCCAGGCTGCCTCCTGGACCTCCACGCTTACCGATCATAGGTAACATTCACCAAATCGGTAAACTCCCACACCGTTCATTCGCGGACCTCTCGAGAACATATGGACCAATCATGCATCTCAAGTTTGGACGTCTAAACACAGTGATCGTAAGTACACCAGAAGCTGCAAAAGAGGTTCTAAAAACACACGATCAAACCTTGTCTGGTCGTAGCCCTCCTAACTCGATACTGTCCATCAATCACCACAACGTTTCTGTTGCCTGGACTCATCCGTCGTCGCCCCATTGGAGGTATAGTTTACCATCGATTCTCTTCTTTTTATATGGTTTTTTGTTTTTTTTTTTTGAACACATATGGTTTTTTGTTTACTTTATGGTTTTTTGTTTACTGTCTCTCGAGTTCGGCTACTAAAAATTTGGATTGTTACGATCAGATGCATATAGTATTTGTCGTTGGATTTTAGTGATAAGACGATTTTATTGACATTTTAAGAAAATACCCTATTGTTATAACTAATATACACAATAAACGCGAACTAAAAACCAAATATTTTTTTAGGTGTAGTTTTGCGTTTGTTTTTGCTAGTTATTTTTTTTTAAAATATATTTTCTGTATGTAATGATTATCATAACTCAAATTCAACTTTAGTAAACTGTCGTCGATACAGAAAATATTGAATATCTTCAGAATTGTAGTTGATACAGAAAATATTATAACAGAAAACCAAACTTAATTTTAGTTAGCAAAGGTTCTTCTTATTTTCTGTATATTATAATTATCTTTTGCTTTACAATTTCAAATGTGTTTACACCAAAACTTGTAATCTACCCTTAATTATTTGAATAATTTACAATAACATGCCACTCATCAATGTAAATATCTTTTTATTTCAAAAATCGCCTATAATAAATATACTTTTATAATTAAGGTACTTTTTTAAAAAAAAATCTTCAATCAATTGTTTAAGTTTTGAAAATAGTTTTAGGCAACAATCAGATCATTTTATATAACTTATTGTGCACATAAATGGTTACATGATTTTTTGCATTTCAAAAAATAGATCCGAAAATATTCAAACAAGTAAACAAAATCTATATTTTTGGTTTAATAAATCTACTATATTTTTGGTTTAATAAATCTATCATAGCTTCGATACGATATTAGATAGGAACCCAAACATTTAATTATTTTTTCATATTAAAAGTTTCAGTATATAGACTTTGAGTTTGATTTAAATTTTGCAAAAAAAATAAATATTATTTTCACAAAATTAGCCTTTTTAGATATTGGTCATCTAAAACATATAAAACAACAATTGAATAAATTTTTTTGCTAGTAACTATTAAATAATGTTACAAACGCATTACATAAAATTTAAGTGCAATTTTAAATTATAAATTAAATATTATGTTATAAAATTAAACACTTAAAAATATACAATTCCGCACTTTTAAAGCGTTAGACCAAAATCTAGTAAGCTCGTTAAAAGCAACAGAACGAAGACACTTAAGACAGAAATCAATTGTTGTTATGCTTTGTTTCAGACGGTTGAGAAGACTCTCGGTGACTCAGCTGTTTTCACCGCAGCGGGTCGAAGCCACGAAAGCTCTGCGTGTGAAGAAGGTGCAAGAGCTTGTGAGCTTCGTGAATGAGCGTAGTGAGAGCGAAGAGGCTGTTGATATTGCTAGTGCATCTTTCACCACGGTTCTTAATATCATATCGAACATTTTGTTTTCGGTTGATCTTGGTAGCTATGGCTCGGGAAAATCCAATGAGTTTCAAGACTCAGTTCTTGGAGACACGGAAGCTGCAGGGAGACCAGACCTAGCTAACTTCTTCCCGTTTCTTGCGTTTCTTGATCTGCAAGGTAATAGCAAGCAGATGAAGTTATGTACAGAGAGGTTGTTTAAGGTTTTCCGAGGGTTCATTGACACTAAAACTGCGGAGAAATCATTGGCGAATAATCCAAAAGATGCTTCCAACAGCGATTTTTTGGATGCGATTCTCGATCTCACTGTAGGGGATGAAGCAGAACTAGACAATAATGATATTGAACACCTTCTCTTGGTAAGTCCTACCATTTTTCCACATAAGCATGGCTTTTAGTTCTGAGATAAAAATTCATTAATATTAATATTTCAGTAACTCATAGATGGATATGTCAAAAGTATGATGATTTGAATTAAATAAAGACATAATCGCTTAATTTGTTTTATATGTCAGGATATGTTTATAGCAGGCACGGACACAACCTCTAGTACCGTAGAATGGGCAATGGCAGAGTTACTTAGTAACCCTGAAACGATGGCTAAATCTCAGGCCGAGATTGAACATATGATAGGCCAAAACGGGTTGGTTAAAGAGCCTGAAATCTCAGAACTGCCATATATACAAGCGGTTGTGAAAGAAACTCTCCGTTTGCATCCACCTGTTCCTCTTCTTCTCCCGCGGAAAGCAGACACGGATGTAGAGATTTTTGGATACATTGTGCCTAAAGATGCTCAGGTTCTGGTGAACGTATGGGCCATAGGACGAGACCCTAACGTGTGGGTGAACCCGAGCAGATTCGAGCCAGAGAGGTTTTTGGGAGAAAATATTGATGTGAAAGGTAAAGATTATGAGTTAATACCATTTGGGGCCGGGCGAAGAATTTGTCCAGGGATGCCTTTGGCTGTGAAGATGGTATCTCTTATGCTTGTTTCTCTTCTTTATTCCTTTGACTGGAAGCTTCCAAACACCGTCGACATGGATGAAGCCTTTGGTGTTACTTTGCACAAGGCCAACCCGCTACATGCGGTTCCGGTTAAAAAAAATCGCCACTAGTTAAACATTTGTTAGACTATTTATAGTCAACCTCTATATTTTTTCTCAGAATTAAATAAACTCTAAAAATAAAAGTGGATTTCATTCTAATGTATCCTTTATAAATAAACTCAGCATAATGCTTTCGTTTCTTAATCGTTTGAGTAAAACTTGGTTTTCAGCAAAGCAACTGTTTACACTTAACACATTTGTGTATGTTAATAGATCGTTGTCAAATATGTTGTTACTGATCATAGCTTTTATTTGAAAAATGATTCGAAGTCATGAAACTATATAACGGCGTTGCCAATTTAGGTCTTAACCTAAGCCTACCAGCTGTATTTTTGTGCCGTCCTAAACAAGGAAGAGGTTGTTAATTAACTAAATGATCTTCAACTAATATGAAATTCACATACTACACTAAAAATTTACTTCTAGAGCTATATAATATTATCAGGTACACTTTGCGTAGTTGGATACAATAATACGATGACAAATATATGATTCGTCTTTGTCATTATGCGATTATTGGGACCGCTACGATAAAATTAATTCTTAATCGTTTTGAATACAAACTTAGCTATCAGCATAGCGGCTGTTTTACACTCCTGTAAAAATGTACTTTTTACAGCATTTGCCACATTTTCATGACTTTTGTGTGTGTGTGTGTGTGTGAGACAAATGACGTGTTCTTTTTATAATCTCAGCGACTACCACCACAATTCAAAATAGAACGCCAACAAAAATATAGCAGAGATTAAAGAAGGTGAATACTATTTTTCATACACAGGTGGCTATCGCTGCTACAACGGGCCGAAAAAGGCATGTCATGGGCTAATCTAGAAGGTATTGTTGGTGGGTGCACGTGCCCATAGTGTTTTGTACTGCATTGGGATCTATCACTGGTGGATGATGGACCTCGTCGACCAAAATATACTTTGTCGGTAATAACGAAGAGAAAACGATTTAGTTGCCAGTTTCAAAAAAAAAAAAAAACGATTTAGTTGCCTACTATATTAGTCGTTATTATTTTCAACAACACTATACGCTACTATAACTTAGCGATGGCGGATTTTTTCTTAATTAATGCATAGTAGACATTTTTCCAAAACAAATTGGTCACACCTTGGTGATGAAACTTCATAAAGTCAGCTAGGCATAAGACTATGTTATCATATTGTAAATTTCCAGAAACAATTGTGTTGGAAACCTTGGCAGATGTCAACTAAGCATAAAATTATGATAACACAAAGAAATACTACTATCTGTCAGACCACTCCTAGTTTTTAATGCCTCAAGTATTATTCACTGCGTTCTTTGGGATTTGATTCACATTAACTGATTGCCTCGATACGTGCATGGTGATATAAATAAGCTATAAAGGCATTAACTCTTGCTCTCTCCGTTTCGTATTATTTGTCGTTCTAGATTTATGCATATAGATTAAGAAAATATTTAATTTTACATATTTTCAAAATAAAAACACTATTATCAATACACCTAACCATATATCAACCAATAGAAAAATAGAGTAGAAAATATTATCAATAAATTTTGCATTGAAAACTAAAACAACACTTGTTTTGAAACAAAAATTTTACTCTAGAACGACAAATAATTTGAAATGGAGGGAATATTAATAAGTAAGGACATTCAACTGATAATGCCATCCCCGATGGAAGTATTTAACAGAGTCTCTTATTATAAATAAAAAACCAGAAAAAGTATAAAAGGAAAAGAGAGGTGGGAATCTTTTTAACTTTTTTTGAGAAACCCTACCACCAACGTTTCCTATTAGATTCAATTAACTGAAAATAAATAAATATAGTTTTTATTGGTAATTATAAATAAATAAATAAATATAGTTATTCAATTAAAAACATTATTGTTAAAGTTTCTCACTAATAAGATATCCTAACCAAAGGCCAAATGCCACGTAATGTAATAATAAACAGAGTTTTTTTTATAAAATTTAATGAATTTATTTTCTTTATGTATACCTCAATAATTGATTCACACAAAGTTTGTATTCCTTCTATTTCATTAAGAATGTTGTTCTACCTTTTTTTATTTTGTTTCAAAATAAATGTTTTATGATATTTTCAATGTAATTTTTACATTAAATTTATTTTTTACCCTTTTAAATAATCAATATATATTTAATTAGATCATTTTTATTAAATAAATGTATAATAAATAAGGATAGATTAATACAATTTATCATTTTCTTAATATATGCGTGAAATGTGTTTACCATTTTTAAGAAACAGATGGAATATATATCACCTAAAGAAAATAGTAGAAACTAGAGATATTATATATTTGGACAACCTTTTGTAAGTTCTATCAACCGAGAAAACAAAGATGGAAATTATTTCAGAAAACTTGTTCTTGCTCTTTTGCTTAATCCTATCATGTTTCTTTATTTTTACCATGGTAAGATTCCAACGGAGCTCTACCCGATCCGCCATGCTCCCCCCCAGACCTCCACGGTTACCGATCATAGGTAACATTCACCAGATCGGTAAACTCCCACACCGTTCATTCGCGGACCTCTCGAGAACATATGGACCAATCATGCATCTAAAGCTTGGACGTTTGAACACAGTGATCATAACTTCACCAGAAGCTGCAAGAGAGGTTCTAAGAACACACGATCAAACCTTGTCTGGCCGTATGTCTCCCAACGCGGTACGGATCATCAATCACCACAAAGTTTCCGTGGCATGGATTCATCCGTCGTCGGCTCGTTGGAGGTTCTTTCTACTATCGATTATTTTCTATATATCCATATATCGGGTTTTTGTTTATCTTTTCTCAAGTTTGTCTACTAAAGATTTGGATTGTTTCGATCAATCAAAACAGTTGTAGATGTCGTTGGTTTTTAGTAGTTGTTTTATTTACTTCTTTTTTTTTTTTCTGTAACACTAGATTGTTTTATTTACATTTTAAGAAAATAGACTTTAGTTATAAGTTTGAACTTATAAACGCAAACTAAAGACTGTACCATATTTTTTTTAGTTGTTATAAAATATTTTCGTTATATTTTATATATACACAATAGTTATCTTTACTCAAATTCAAATTTAGTAAGTTGTAGATGATACAAAAAAAACATGATAACAGAAACCGAACTTTAATTAGCAAAGGCGTACTGAAAATTAAATGATTCTTTTGCTTTTCACGATTATTTTACAACCTTCACATGTGTTTATATTGAAATTTCGTAAGCATATTTATTACTCACTGTCTTTATGTTTTGAGGTTTTCACACAAAACATATTAAGTTTAATTATAAAATTTTCATTTATGTGATAAGTTATTTCCAAAAAGTACTAAATCAATAGATTACCTAACAAATACGATTTTTTTTTTGAAATTTATAATTGATTATTATTATTTAAAAATATAAAATATGTATTTTTAAAAAACATTTTTTCAGAACATGTATCTTTCTTAGGGGGGGGGAGTAATATGCAAATAGTAAAATGAAACGCAACAGAGACCCTACAGTAATCAATTCTTGTTATGCTTTGTTTCAGACTATTGAGAAAACTATCGGTGACTCACCTGTTCTCGCCGCAGCGTATTGAAGCCACTAAAGCTCTGCGTATGAAAAAAGTACAAGAGCTTGTGAGGTTCATGGATGAAAGCAGCAAGAGAGAAGAAGCTGTCGATATTTCTCGCGCATCTTTCATCACAATTCTTAATATTATATCAAACATTCTATTCTCGGTTGATCTTGGTAGCTACGGCTCGGAAAAGTCCAATGGATTTCATGATTCAATTTTTGGAGGCATGGAAGTTGTTGGGAGTCCAGACATTTCTAACTTCTTTCCGTTTCTTGAATTTCTTGATCTGCAAGGTACTAGCAAGAAGAGTAAATTATTTACAGAGAAGTTGTTTAAGGTTTTCCGAGGGTTCATAGATACTAAAACAGCTGAAAAATCATTGCTGAAAAATCCAAAAGATGCTTCCAACAGCGATTTTTTGGATGCGCTTCTAGATGAGGCAGAACTCGACAATAATGATATTGAACACCTTCTCCTGGTAAGTCCTACTATCGTCCATATAATCAAAGACTCTTAGACTAATGAAAGCAACGTCTGAGATAAAAGTTCATTAATTAATCTTACTATTTCAACAAATCGTAGATGTTTATGTCAAAACTCAAAGGTATGATGATGTGATTATATAAAGACATTTTTAGAGGTATTTATTAAGTTGGTTATTATATGTAGAGATAACTGATATGTGAGTATATGTCAGGATATGTTTGTAGCAGGTACAGACACAAGCTCTAGTACCCTAGAATGGGCAATGACAGAGTTACTTGCTAACCCTCAAACGATGGCGAAAGCTCAGGCCGAGATCGAACATATGATAGGCCAAGACGGGTTGGTTCAAGAGCCTGATATCTCAGGTTTTCCATATTTACAAGCGGTTCTGAAAGAAACTTACCGTTTGCACCCAGCTGTTCCTCTTCTTCTTCCGCGGAAAGCCGAAGCAGATGTAGAGATTTTTGGATACCTTGTGCCTAAAGATGCTCAGGTTTTGGTGAATGTATGGGCCATAGGACGAGACCCGAAGGTGTGGGAGAACCCGCCCAGGTTCGAGCCAGAGAGATTTTTAGGGGAAAAATTGATGTGAAAGGTAAAGATTATGAGTTAATACCGTTTGGGGTTGGAAGAAGAATTTGTCCAGGATTGCCTTTGGCTGTCAAGACGGTATCTCTTATGCTTGTTTCTCTTCTTTACTCCTTTGACTGGAAGCTTCCAAGCACCGTCGACATGGATGAAACCTTTGGTATTAGTTTGCACATGACCAACCCGTTACATGCGGTTCCGGTTAAGAAAAATCAACACTAGTTAAACATTTGTAGTAGTGTTTTTTGTTGGTTAATAATGTTTGTATATGTATTGGAAAACCCCATAAATAAGCTCAAACCATGACCTGGAGAAAAACTCAACATAGGTCATTTCTTAATCGTTTTAGTACAAACTTGTCTTTTCAGCAAAGCGTCTGTTTACACTCTACACCTTTGTGTATGTTAATAGATCGTTGTCGAATATTAATATCTTATTATTGATCATTTAGCTTTTAATTGAAAATATTTGAAGTCAAAGAAATATAATCGAAAAAGATTTAAAATCAAGAAAATATAATTGAAAACATCAGGTGGCTGTTAATTATACAAAGTATATCCCTTTTTTGTCACGAAAATACAAATTAAAGTATAGCCTACTAGGAGATAATGCTGTGAAATTTGGACCTAAAATTTCTAATATACCCCTACAAATACACAATTGTAATGGTCAACTATACATCTATGATATGTTTTTATATAGACTCTTAGATCACTTGAAAAACATCAGATGGAGATCACTTCAGAAAATGCTATGTTCTTGCTCTTTTGCCTGATCACATCATGTTTGCTTGTGTTCATCACCACAAGATTCCGACGGAGCTCTTGCCTAACCGCCAAGCTGCCTCCTGGACCTCCACGATTACCGTTCATCGGAAACATTCACCAAGTTGGTAAGAACCCACACAGCTCATTCGCCGACCTCTCAAAAACATATGGACCAGTAATGAGCCTTAAGCTGGGATCTTTAAATTCGGTGATCATAACTTCACCAGAAGCTACAAGAGAGGTTCTGCGAACACACGACCAAATCTTGTCTGGTCGTAAGTCTACTGACTCGATACGGTCCATTGGTCACCACGAAGTTTCAGTCATCTGGCTTCCTGCGTCGTCTGCTCGTTGGAGGTATAAGTAATACCGATTTTTTTTCTGTGATCTCTTTCTTTTTGAAGATTTGCTATCCGATTGCAACGAATATTTGATCAAATATAATTGAATGAATAAGCAAAAAATAGTTACTAGTTGTAAACTTTTGTTAAGTAAAATTACTAGTTTGAAATCATAAACACGTAAGCTCAAAATCATATTACTTTAGTTGTATTATTTTGTATTTGAGTTCGCTAGCTAGGTTAAGTCTTTTCTTTAGATATAAAATAAACCAAGTGCATTAGTTAAATAGTTAGTATAATAAGTAAACCAAGGGCAATTCTATTTTTTTTTTCATTTGAATTTCGTGTTTACTTTTACTATTCCAAATAATATTTGTTAAACCAACTATAATGTGAACCTAAACATTACATCGTCAAATCTGTTTTTTTTTTTCTCTTTTCATTTTGCACTTCGTTTTAGATTTGTATTTTCAAGTGATTGTTTCTTTTGTTTATACTGGAACCTTGTATTTTTTGTACGTACTTCTTTTTAACATTCAATTCAAACATACATGCAAAGCAACAAAAAACCCTACTATAGTAATGGATCGCTGTTATATTTTGTTTCAGGATGTTGAGGAAACTGTCGATAACTCAGCTGTTTTCACCGCAGCGTATGGAAGCCACGAAAGCTCTGCGAATGAAGAAGGTGCAAGAGCTTGTGAGCTTCATGCATGAACGTAGTGAGAGAGAAGAGGCTGTTGATATTTCTCGTGCATCTTTCACCACAGTTCTTAATATCATATCGAACATTCTTTTTTCGGTAGATCTCGGTAGCTACGACGTCACGAGCAAATCCAATAGATTCCAGGACACGGTGATTGCGACAATGGAAGCTGCCGGGAAACCAGACGCTGCTAATTACTTTCCGTTTCTGGGGTTTCTTGATCTGCAAGGCAATAGGAAGAATATTAAGGCTTGCACGGAGAGATTGTACAGGGTTTTTCGTGGGTTCATTGATGCTAAACTGACGGAAAAATCATTGAATAACTCTAAAGATGTCTCAGACAGAGACTTCCTAGATGCGCTTCTCGTCCTCAGGGAAGGAGATGAAACAGAGCTTGACAATAACGATATTGAACACCTTCTATTGGTAAGTCAGCATTACTGTTTCACAGTTGATTTTGGAAATTACTTAAATCTCGTACACCAGTAAAATAACATATTTATAATTGCTTAATTTGAGTTTTCTCCAAGTTTTCTTGATTTCTTCCAGATTAATTCTCAACAATCACACCACAAAACAAAAATGTATTACTATCTTGCAAAAAAAAAAAAAAAAAAATCCATTCATTTTGAGATGCAAATTTATTAATCATAATATGTGATTATTATATGTCAGGATATGTTTGCAGCAGGCACGGATACAAGCTCTAGCACCCTAGAGTGGGCAATGGCAGAGTTACTTAATAACCCTAAATCACTAGCCAGAGCTCAAGCCGAGATCGATTGTGTGATTGGCCAAAACGGCATGGTTCAAGAGTCTGATATCTCACATTTGCCGTATTTACAGGCAGTTGTAAAAGAAACTTTCCGATTACACCCGGCTGCTCCATTTCTCGTCCCACGTAAAGCTGAAGCTGACGTGGAGGTTCTTGGGTACATAGTGCCTAAAGACACTCAAGTCCTGGTGAACGTGTGGGCCATAGGACGAGATCCAGCAGTGTGGGAGAATCCGACCCGGTTCGAGCCAGAGAGGTTTTTGGGCAAAGAGACTGATGTGAAAGGTAGAGACTATGAGTTAACACCGTTTGGGGGCGGACGAAGAATCTGTCCAGGGTTGCCTTTGGCTGTAGTGACTGTGTCACTCATACTTGCTTCACTTCTTCATTTCTTTGACTGGAAGCTTCCAAATGGTGTTGCTTCTGAGGATTTGGACATGGACGAGACATTTGGTATTACATTACACAGGACCAACCCGCTACATGCTGTTCCCATCAAGAAACACGCATATAAGTAACCATTGTACTAGAGCAGTAGTGTACTATCTCTTGATGTTTCAAAGTTTCCATCAAACCGTATACACAAAATAAAAAAAATCATCACAACGGTACAGTTCTTGTTCATCATCTCACAGAAGTTTCCAGAAAGGCTTATGCTTTCTTTGCCTTCTTCATGTAGATTTGTTGTACTTCTGTATGTAAGATAATGGCGTTTTTAAGTTGATTATATTATTTATTCTGAACAATTATGTTCTCGCAAACTAGTAGTTTCATGAAACAAATTTCTTTTTTTTTTTAACCAAATCAAATCTAGCAAAGTTACAAAAAAATAAGGGGGTGTTATTGGTTTATATATTTCAGTGGATTTTAAAATACAATTAAAATCTAGTGTTATTGGTTATATGTTTTTACAATCCATATTCAAATTCATTGTTATTAGTTTTATGATTTCAAAAATTTATATTCAAATTCACTGTTATTGGTTCTTTGATTTTAAAATAGATTTTAAAATCATGTGTTATTTAATAATAATGATTTGATTAAGGATTTGATTTAAAATTAGATTTGAGTGGATCTTAAAAAGTACTATAGGCGAAAGTTTATTATGAATTTTTGAAATGCACAATTTTGTGTAATATGAGTTAGCAAAAAGGCGATATTATTGGGCTAAAGAAGATATGGGCCTGGGCTCAATTTAGTCGCCTCCTGCAAGTTTCGACAGTAGCTTAACAAAACAAGTAGGGCTTCTACCTCTCTCGAATCGTTTAGAGACAGAGAGATGGGAGGGAAAGGTAAGATAAGGAGAGAGAAAAACTACCTGGCTGCTCACGGCGGACCAGCAAGACTCCCGCCGCCGCCTGATCGTTCGAAGCAAGATGCACTTCCTTCCAAGCTCCGTGTTCTCATGAACTACACCTCTCTACCTCCTCCTCAAGGTTACCTTCTTTTTCTCTTAGCCACTAGAGAGAACAATAGAGTTTCTTCTCTCTGTGTGTTTGACTGTTTGTTACTTGTTCTCTTCATGTAGATTCTACTAAACAAGTTGTGGAGAAGAAAGAAAAGAATACTAAAGCTGGAATTTATGCTGCCAAGGTATATACTTTTGCCTTCTAATTCATGGAACTCAAATCAATTTTAGGTCTTTTTCTATTCATGGTGTTGTCTCGTTGATTTTTGATTAAAACTTTATAGAAAGTGCAATCCTTTCATGTGTTTTTTTACTCTCCATACCTTTCTTTGCTTAAAGTGTTAGTCTTTTCGTTGCAAATGACTTATGTGAGGAAAAATTTATAATCTTTGCTTTATATAACATATGAATTTCTTTATAATTAGAATGTCAAGCTTGGGAGTGAAGCAAAGTTGGAAGCAAAGGTGGTTGGAGAAGGAAAATCTGAGGGAGACACAACCTCTTCTGATCACGAGAATGATGGAGATGAGATAGTCTTGAACAAGGGAGATGAAAAGAAGAAGAAAAAGAGAAAGAGGAGTGAGATCAAGGACCTTCGTTTCGAACAAGAACTTGCGGAGTTGGATGGTCGGTCCAAAAGGAAAGAACGCAAGAAGAAGTAAGCAGCTTTGTTCATTTCCTCTGTTCTATAAGTTTTCATTATTCTCTTAAAGGCCAATCCTTGTATGTTATGTTTGAGTTTGATGACTTGATGATCCTACTTTAATGCACAGGTATTGGGAGGCCAAGAAGCAAAAGAAGAAAGGAAAAATAGAAGATACACTCCGAGAAAACTTCCCCAAGCATGAACAGATCAGATTTGGTGATGTGGTTCAAGCTCCACCAAAGCTGGCTGTTGTTCCAAAGGTATATAGAGTTTCTATTTGTTAGAAAATCTCAGGAATGTAGCTTATTTTTTTCTGGTTCAAATGATTGATTATATGTTTATTTGACAGGCACGGAAGACTCCTATGAGTGCTTCCAAGGAGAGGCTGCGATTAGAGGCCATTGAAGCTTACAGATCTCGCAATGGATGGACATCCAGACCAGGCGTTCAGATTCCTACCGTGACCATGCAATGAGATGGGCCATGAACTCAGTTTTGTGTACTAGCTGGCTGGCTGTTAAACTAGTTTGGATTCTAACGTTGTTGTGATAGTTGAATTATCCAAACATCTCTTCCAATATGTAAAAGTGGATTATTTATTTCAGTACAACGAATTTATTTTTGGTGTTTGTTTCCATCTTTCTTGTGTTTTTTTTTTTAATCAATACCCTGTCATGCCTGGCTCAACTTTCACACACACTATGCTTCTATGAAGATTTCATCCTTCCCATTGCATAGGCTATGCATCATTTCTTGTACACATGTCCTTTGGAAGGACCAAAATGGTTAATTGGACCCAAAGTAAGGCCCATAATAAAAGTGTCGGCCTTTTAGAAGTAACAATTAGGACCCTCTTCTCCGTTTAGAAGGTTAATTACATCCGTATTAAAGAAGTTCTACTTGTGCGTCTTTTCTTGGTTTACAGTTTATTCGATTTGATTGATTCTTCTCGGACAATGAATTCAATCTCCGACATGGTGAGCGAATCCAACGTTGTCGTTTCGATTGTCTTTGTTCACCGAGTTGTCTGAATTTCAATTCTTCTTTTTTTTTTTGTTGGTTAGATATGAGTTTCCTCAGAGGTATAATCGATTCCTTCAGCTCAATCTTCACCGAAGAAGACAACCTCAATCATCGTCACGAACAATCCACACACGATCCCACCGTCTCAACCTCTTCTACCTCCATGAACGGCGTCGATGGTGGAGTTCCGGTTACTAACGAACGAGTCGCGTATAAGCTCAAAGGATACTTCGATTTAGCGAAAGAGGAGATCGACAAAGGTGTTAGATCAGAAGAGTGGGGTTTACACGACGACGCGCTTCTTCATTACAGAAACTCTCAGAGGATCATGAACGAAGCTACTACCTCTACGCCTTCTCCTTCCTACATCAGTTCCAGGTAATATCTGTTAAGATTCTTTTGTAAATTTTGATTGGTTTTTGTTTGACTTGTTGTTTGTTTGGTAGTGAGAAAGAGAAGGTGAGAATGTATAGAGAGAAGATTTCTAAATGGCAGAGTCAAGTTTCCGGGAGATTGCAAGCTCTTGGTAAACGTACAGGTGATCAGTTCGATTCTCAGTTTCTGCATATTGGATTAATGATTTTTTTGGAATTTTCTAGACATTGACGCTTGTGTTGTTTTGGCTTGTTTCTTGCATCAATGGGGTTCTTATACTAGGTGTTGGAATGTCTGAAAATAAGGTATTATCTTGCTTCTTTTTTTTGGTTCTTTAATGTTGGAGGGAGAATGTGATGTTTACGTATTGGTGATCAATCCTTGATTATGCAGAGAACTGTGCCATCTCCTTCTTTAGCTTCAGTTTCCTCTACAGCGTCAAATAGAAGAGTTTCATTGCAAAGGAGGACTTCACTTCCCAGAGGTGGTACTGGAATGGCGAGGAGCCCTAGAGATGCTACCACAAACCCAAAACCTGTGAAAGAATCTGGAAGTGGATACGATGATAAGTTGGTAGAGATGATAAACACAACGATAGTTGATAGAAGTCCATCTGTGAAGTGGGATGATGTCGGTGAGTGGCCGCATTGTTATGTCTTTTCTTCTAATAAATATATGTGGAAACATGATGCTTATGCTGAAAATCTGCAGCTGGACTTGATGGAGCTAAACAAGCTTTAATGGAGATGGTTATTTTACCGGCAAAACGGAGAGATTTATTCACTGGTCTACGGAGACCAGCTAGAGGTTAAAATATTTGCAAGCTTGGTTTCTTCTCGAGCTTCTCCTATGCTGTTCTTGCAAAAGTTTTTTCTTCTTTTTTTTAATTAGGTTTGCTTCTCTTTGGTCCGCCTGGTAATGGAAAAACAATGCTTGCCAAGGCAGTGGCTTCTGAGTCTCAAGCAACGTTTTTCAACGTCTCAGCATCTTCTTTGACGTCAAAATGGGTGTGTGCTTAGTCTGGTTCTGTTGTTACTCTCTTGTATCATAAGATTTATTTTTCAGTTCGTTTATAATGGACTTTACTGTACTTAATTCAGGTGGGTGAGGCTGAAAAGCTAGTTAAAACGTTGTTCCAAGTTGCAATATCCAGACAACCTTCTGTAATTTTTATGGATGAAGTAAGTACTTGTTTCCCTTTCATGTCTTATATGTTGACTAGGCAGAGAACTTGCTCTTACCAGAGTTCTAGACAATACTATTCTAGTTTGTATTTGACCGTGCTTGTTTTGTTTGAATCTTGATCTATTTGATGATAAAAATGTGTCACTTGGAGAGCTGAATGTGTGTGTTTTTCCTCTGGTTTTCAGATAGATAGTATAATGTCTACAAGGTCGATCAGTGAGAATGAAGCAAGCAGACGGTTGAAGTCAGAGTTCCTTATCCAGTTCGATGGTGTGACTTCTAATCCTGATGATTTGGTGATCGTCATAGGTAAGCTTTCCTTATAATCCAAGTCTTCATCAAAACCAAAGTCTTCTCTCTGTTTAACCATCATGTCTGATATATATGTGCTTGAGTTGCATTATAACATCTCTTTGATTACCGTTTTAAATATGTTCTGTTTCTCCTCGCCCTATAAAACTTATTTGGATGTAATGTGGTTGCAGGAGCTACTAACAAGCCACAGGAGTTGGATGACGCGGTGCTCAGAAGATTGGTAAGAATATTATCTCCAGCAGGATTTTCATATCCACCACCAATCCCTAGGAAAGAAGCTGATTATTATTTGCTTTTGATTTTATTACTTTGTTAGGTGAAGAGAATATATGTACCGTTGCCGGATTCAAACGTGAGAAAACTACTTTTTAAAACTAAATTGAAGTGCCAGCCTCACTCTTTATCTGGTGGCGACATTGATAAAATCGTCAGAGAAACCGAAGGCAAGCTTTATAGATTTGTGTATAAGATGGTTTATTAGTGTTTAGGAGTCAAAGTAATCTAATAAGCAATATAAGCTTTACTTATGTAACAGGATACTCAGGAAGTGATCTACAAGCATTGTGTGAAGAAGCTGCAATGATGCCAATCAGAGAACTCGGTGCAAATATTCTCACCATCCAAGCAAATAAAGTATTAAACCAACCTCTTTTAATCTTTCAAAACAATTTTGAAGTCTCTTTTGAGTTGAAAAGGTTTTGTTTGTTTGATGAGTTGATGTGTGTAATGTTTATACAGGTGAGACCGCTGAGATATGATGATTTTAGGAAGTCAATGGCAGTGATCAGACCAAGCTTGAGTAAAAGCAAATGGGAAGAGCTTGAACGTTGGAACTCTGAGTTTGGCTCTAATTGAAATCTCTTCTTGTGTAAAATGTCTCTTGTAAATTTTTTGAGACAATTTTAATATGGTGCATAGTTTAAAACAACCGAAATGTTAACACCTTAAAGAGATTCATATTTTAAAATCAAGATACGAGCTACGTAATGTGCATATGATTATGATTAGTTTAGTTGTTATTCTGTAACAAAGTTGTGGAAGTTACTTTAGTCCACTCATAAAAAGCGCAAAATCTTGGTATGTGACACTAGCAGCGCAGACTCTAACAAATTTACCAATCTATATTCTAACTTTATCTAACTGAGAAGTTTTTATATAAATTAAGCGTGTAAAAGTGGAGTTAAACACTAGGTAATACAACTAATATTCTCTACATCAAACTTTTAGCATAACCTAACTAACATACATTAAAATGTAAATCTAGTGAGCATTACACTACTCCTTTTTTTTTGGAAACACTTGGTAATACTAATATTTTCTAAATCAAACTTTTAGCATGACTGAAATAACATACACTAAAATGTAAATCTGGTGAGCATTACACTACTCCATATACAGATCTCACTAGTACAACTCCTTGGTCAATGCATTGTCAAAAAAGCAAAGTTCTGAACTTTACATCCTCAATTTACAGATCAATACTAAAACTTATAAAATGTGGCGTTTACTTAATATAATAGACTGAAGAATCATAAAGAATTTTCATAAATTAGTACATATATACAAAGATAATTGCAAAATTGAGAGGGTAAAACCGTCATTTACGTCGGAATTGCTTAAACGTTAAACGCTGCGTATGGAATAGGTATCTTTTCTTCAGATTCTTAATTCAAATTCAAATTACATTTTCTTCGTCCCCTCTCTCTCTCTATCGAATCACACTAGGCCCGCTCTCTTGCTCTCTCTCGCCGTAGTATAGACACACTGATCCGCGAAATGGATAAGAAACCGGAAGATGCTTACGTCCGCGACCCCGAGAAGCCATGGTCCCTCGCAGATTTCGAGATCGGGAGACCGTTAGGCAAAGGCAAATTCGGAAGAGTCTACCTCGCTCGCGAAGCCAAGGTTACACACTATACCTCCTCATCATCCACCTCCAATCAAAATCGATTACGTGTCAATCCACTAATCGTTCAGTTAAGTTTCAATCTAATTTTTGAATCTCAACTCTCTGTGTGATTTAGAGTCACTTCGTGGTGGCGTTGAAAGTGATATTCAAAGAACAGATCGAGAAGTACAGACTCCACCACCAGCTAAGGCGCGAGATGGAGATCCAGACGAGCCTTAGGCACCCGAACATCCTCCGTCTCTACGGTTGGTTCGACGACGACGAGAGGATCTTCCTGATCCTCGAGTACGCTCACGGTGGTGAGCTCTACGGTCTCCTCAAAGAGAACGGTCATCTCACCGAACAACAAGCCGCCACTGTGAGTCTCTATTAGAGTATAAGAATGTAAACCGATGGTTTAGTATTATACTAGCTCTCTAACCCGGTTTACATACTAAACCATCGGTTTACATTCTTATACTCTAATAGTCTCCTTGATTATGTTATACAAAACTCAATGAATAGGCTTTAACTTTGGTTTTATTGTTACAGTACATTTCGAGTCTTAGTCAGGCACTGGCTTATTGTCATGGAAAGTGTGTGATTCACAGAGACATCAAACCTGAAAACCTATTGCTAGATCATGAGGTATGTATGTAATTATTGTTATGGTGTTTGCATTGTAGAGATCTTTGTCATTTTAGTTTTGTGATATATACATTGCAGGGAAGGTTGAAAATTGCTGATTTTGGGTGGTCAGTGCAGTCGAGTAACAAGAGGAAGACAATGTGTGGGACTTTAGATTACTTGGCTCCTGAGATGGTTGAAAACAAAGATCACGATCATGCTGTTGATAACTGGACTTTGGGGATACTGTGTTATGAGTTTCTCTATGGTAGCCCTCCGTTTGAAGCTGAGAGTCAGAAAGATACATTCAAGAGGTAAAAAGCCAAGAGTAAGACTTTTGTTTTAACTTGAAAACCTCAGCTCCTGATGAAGTTGTTTTTATATATATATGAATGGTATATGCAGAATTGTTAAGATCGATCTGAGTTTTCCTGATAAGCCAAATGTCTCAGCAGAAGCTAAGAATCTAATCAGTCAGGTAAAACCTTATGCTAAAAGCATTTTCCCGTGAGGACTCTCTTTTTGGGCTTGTTATAGAGCAGTAACATATATTGTTTAATAATTTGCTGCAGCTTCTTGTTAAGGATCCTTCCAAAAGACTCTCTCTTACCAAGATCATGCAACACCCTTGGATCGTCAAGAACGCAGATACTAAAGGTGTGTGCCTCTTTTAATGCTTAGAAGTGGCTTATTATGTGTAATCTAACGTTGTGGGAAGAAAGTCTTAGAAGTTCAGAGAACGCACATTTCCTTGATGTATGTTGTCTCAGTTCAGCACGATATATTATAATCTAAATGAAATTTATGTCTTAATATTCTCCTGTGTTTAACATCTTCTGACTTCTAAACATCATACTAAGAAGGGTCCATAGATAGAAACTAGAAACATCAGAAACATTAGGACTCAACAACTTTTCTATGTTTTTAAACACCTGAAGAACACAATGACAAGACCTCCTCATTGTCTTCTTCACCCTTTAAAGCTATGTCAGTGATTGTGGTGTCGGTGCTGCAACTATTAGTGTTCTTCTCATCTGAAACTCGGGACAGTGGAGCTTCCAAACCTGAAACAGGGAGCTTCTGGCCATCTCCATCTTTGCAAGAAACAGATATATCATCTGGTCTCACAGTTACCCGGATAAAACCAGCATTCTCATGTGCGTGAGTAGTTTCCACTGGACGCTTCTTCTTATTACCTCTATGCATGTGCTTATCGCAATACTTCTGACCAGACAACACATCTTTGCTGCATCTCCACTTCTTTCCATCTGTTCTTCGGCACCTTCCCGGTTCATTGTCTGTTTCAACTCTGTGCAAACCAAACCCACCACGATCTACAGAAAAGAAGCACATCCATTATGCAAGTTATTTCTGAGAGAGCTTGAAAAAAATGCTGATATTACCTTGAAGAACTGTGTCTGGAGAAAAGTGGATGCCAGTAAACAAGCTACCATTAACATTCATGTTCTTCCATTCTCTGCTTCTTGCGATTATTTCATTCTTCCTGTTGATTGAGAAATTTGCAGCTTCTAAGGAAGTATCAGATGCTTCAGGAAAGAACTTCTGAACTGAAGGTAACCTCTCAGAACCTGGTAATGAAACAATCAAATATGATCAATTCATACACAACAGTGAAGTAATGAACTCTGCAGTTCTGTAATGAGTCTGATATCATGATACCTTGAACGGGAAAACCTCTAACACACGTAGTCGCACCTCTTTGTTTGATGAACTCATCATAACTCATGTCCGTGATCCTTCTGCTCCTATCGAGATTACTCACACTTTTGTTTGTGGACTCGGTTATCACTAGAGAAGGACGAGTGATGTTATCACAGACTCTTGCACTAGGCAGTGAAGCAATGGTGACAACCTGAGCATTACTAGAAACAGGCATTGTCCCAGTGTTCTGACTCTCATTACTGCTGTCCAAACCATCAATGTTGTCACGTTTGGTTGAAGCAACATCATAAGAAGAAGAAGAAGATTCCACAAGCTTTCTTGAACGTTTACGGCCTCTATGCATGTGCCGTTCACAGTATTTCTGAAACAGAAGGACCTTGTTGCTACACCGCCATTTCTTCCCATCTGTTCTCCTGCACCTTGTGGGTTCAGGATCCACCTTATCATTCAACACTGCAACTCAACACCAATAACCATTTCAGGTTAAACTAATTCATTGTTGTATCCAGACAAGAGTCAACCAACTGATATAAACAGAAACTCTAACAGATTCAGAGGTAATTAAGACTGTTGTGTATGTGAATCTTTCAACTCTTGCAACTCAAACAAGAATCATATTAAAAGCAGAAGATAAACTCTTATAGAGTCTGAGATAGCTAAAGACAATTGTGTACATGAATCTTGTAACTCCTGGAACTTAAACCTCAAGAACCCAGTGACATGTTTCAGTAATTTAACCAAACACAGCCCATTAAAACCCTGGAATTTCAAAATACTTACGAGAAGAAGAGTCATGGTTGGGGTGGATAAGGTAACTGGAGGTGGAAGAAGAAGAGAGAGCAAGACTATTCCAAATAGGAACCACAAGATGATGAGGCACGCGAACACCAGCTTCTATGTACCTATAAACCAAAGCTTGCATTCTAAACTCTTGTAACTGCGCCGCTTTCATACACGGCCACTTCTTCCTCCCCCTCTCCTCCTCCTCCTGCTCTGTTTTAGGGCTCTGCATCTTCTTAACAATTTAAACTGTGTTTCTTTCTTTTTCTTTTCGAGAAAAGGAGACAGCTTTTGAAACTAGCGACCTAAAGAAACAAAACCCACCCACCTCCCAAAAAGAAAAAAAGCTTTAACAAAAGACTAAAGTCTAAAACCCCTTGCTCTGTTCTTCACTGTTTTAATGCATAGGGAAGAGAGAGAGTAGAAGAAAACAGAGGAAAGACGAAGAGGTGAGTGTGAAGGGAGTTAAAGGCACTTGTCAGGTTTCTGACAAATGTGTCAGCGACTTTCAGCCTTATTTGAATACTTTTCGGACCGAAAGAGTTGTGTTTCCCTCTTTAAACAATGCCACATGGACTGATAACTCTCTGTCCAGCTGCTCCACTACATCTCCACTTTCTTTCTCTGCTTGGGCCCATACTATGATGAAAGGCCCATTACCAGGCCTCTATCAACTTGTGCTCTAATCTTCTCTTTTTAATTTTGTTTTCCTATTTGAATGTACATTTTTTTGTCAACATTTGGCTGGAACTGTAACATTCTGTTTCCTCTAATACTTTCTCAAGTTGTTCACAATTTTTGTCCACCTTCTTTCCCTTCATGGCAAATATTATAATAAAAGGCCCATTAACAAGTCCATTGACTAAGGCTATAATCTCTCCATCTTCTGTCTCTTTAATTTTGTTTTCCTATTTCACTGTAAATGAATAGTGACAACAGTTCACACTCTTAGGTAGCCATGAAGCTGGTGGGTATCACATACATGGGGACACAATGGACGAAGACGATAAAGCTGCTTTGCAAGATGAACTTACACTCTTTCCAAAAAATCTTCATGAACTAACACATTAGATAGAAGTAACTAGGTGTGTAGTGTAGATATAGACCAGGGAAAATGGTACGGTTCTAACATATGGAGTTGTAATTTACGTGGAAATGCAAAGGTAAATGTATTGATTAATATATATATATGTATATATATATATATATATATATATATATATATGTGTGAAAAATTTGGGATGTCTGCTTCAGGACAAAGCATCTCCATAATGTGATGCAATGATAGCGACGATCGAATGAAGGGCCGGGTGAAAGGAGATGGCTAAGCTAGATAGATGGTGGCTAACAAGAGACAGCGCAAAGTGTAAGTCAGAGAAATCATCAATGGATGATCTGAAACTAAAAGAGAGTCTCTGATGGTGAGAAGAGGAGTAGAATCTCCTTTTGCAACAATCTTATCACTTTGAAAGCAATAACAACTCCAGGACTTACCCTCTACTACCTCTGATAAGTTTATTTGCATCTTATGAACTCCTTTATAAGTTATATATTTGGTTATAGTGGTCAATTTCTCTTAGGTAGTTTAGCTTTGATCCATTTTGTTGTATATGATCAGATACTCAAAAGGATGGCTATGTATGAATAGTAGTAGAGATAATATCAATAGTATAATTATAACAAGTTTTGAACACTTTTTTAGAGAAGCGTGGATGGATGGGGTTTCATTTCGGTGTTGACTATCTCCTCCAATTCCATTTGATGCCTCTTATACTTGGTTTGTCTTTGCATTAATTTTGGGTCTCTATTGACATTATCAATACAAGAAATGAGTACATTTTATTTAGTGGTCCTAGTCCTTGGCCTCATCAATTTATTCTAAACCTTTTTCTCCATGTATATCATCAATACATGTAATGAGTAGAGTGCTTTTGTCAATGTGTAGCTTGATATTTTTATTGAATAGTCATAAAATTTAGCTTTATATGATATAGATTTTTCACATGAGACTATTTCGTCCTATACTTGTTTCTTTTTACTTTTCTACGGGGTTTTAGAGAAATTTAATATGGTGGGATAAATATAGGATGTTGGCAAAAAGATACTAAATTGGAGATTGGAAAATAAAGAGTGTAGTTGATCAAGAAAAAAAAAAGAAGGAAAATAAAGAGTGTTGATTGGGCTACAGAAAGAAGGGGGTTGTTGGGCATATACGTTCAAGTGGAATTTGGGTTTTAAAATGAAAATAGCCCACGAAATTCATTATAGAAAATGATGATGATGATGATGATGATGATGGTGGTTGATGAATATATCCTCATCGTCAAGTGGGGAATGGGGTTATCATGGCAAATGCGTATGATGATTGTGTGGGAGGAAGAAGCCAAATCAATGGTTTCGTTTTCAAAACTAAATGTGCTTTCGTTTTTGCTTCTACTCCTACTCGAGTAATCCATGACTTTATCAAGTACTACTTACTACAACACATACTGACATTCATATATGTTACTATGTTTTAATGTGTATAAACACACATGTATATTATTGTATATGTGCTCAAATAAAAGTCACTGGTTCAATCTTGTTACCCTCTTGGTTGGAGAATGAAACACACTAGAGAAGTTGACTTAATATTCGAAATGCAAGACAACACGATAAGTTTTAATGTTTTATTGTATAGTTACTAATTACTCAAAATGGGGCTCGTAATGAAAATATAAGCACAGTGCTTATTAGCTAAGAATCTTAATAATATTCTACATCTAAACATGTATATAAACTATTGGACGGGGAACAACGATAACAAATGGTAGCAAATGAAATTCAATAAACTTTAGAAAGTAAGTCTTGTTGTGTGTAGTTAACGGAATGATTAACCATCATTAGATATGACTTTCAATGAGTTGAATATTCTGGATTTACACTCTCCCTCTACCTTGGTGGCTTGGGTACGTAATCTTTTTCTTTCGTGACAAAGAGCAAAGTCGGGATTAGGTTTCATAAAAGTTCCACTAAACAGCAAACACAAACAAAGAAAGAAAGAAAGAAAAAGAAACAAGACAGAGACTTGATGAATGATTTAGAAAGGTTAAGTAAGAGAAAACACTTGTACTTGTGAAGAAGATCGAGGTTTTGACGTACTCGTAACCTTTTTTGACTACTTTGGCTCCCAACTAATCATGATTTGACCTTTGGCAGTCAAAAAAACCTGCCAAACCTCTTCATAAAACTCAAGACAATTTTTTGTCCCCCCCAAAAAAAAACTCAAAGACAAATCTTAGAAAAAGGGTATAGTCTTGTGCAAAAAACTTAAAGCTTAACCTCACAGGCTCACACAAACAAGCAAAGGTTAAACCCACTTTATAGATTCTTTTCTTCAACAAAAGGTTAACCATTTTACTGTAATAGTATGTGTAACGGTATAGAAGTAAACATTAAAAAATGTGTTTACAAATTTCAAATTTTATTTATTTTTGTTTTTATTAACTTATAATCAGGTCTCCATAATTAAATATATTCAACTTAATAATTTCAAAGGTATTTTCAAATAATGTATTCTTATTTAATAGATGAAAATAGAAGAATTTTTAATAACCTTGTTTTGAGAACCCAGTGTATGAATTCATTTGGTTGGAGCAAGAGATGAGACTTGAAAGTTAAAACTAAACGTTACTTCATCCACTTATACAGTTATACTCTATCAAAGCTTGCTTAAGTAATTTATTCGGTCTAGAATGTACTGTAGGAAAGAATAGTTGTTTGTGTTTATGAATAGCCAAATGTTACACAGATTTGACTAACTGTCACCTACATTTTTAAGGCTCCATCAAACCATGTGATCAAGTTGACAAACAAACATTATCATAAGTTACAGCCTTACAGGGAACCAAAATTGTATAGTTTGTTTCGTCATGTGTACTTCTTAACAGTGAGTTGAGCTTTTTAGGAAAACTTCCTAAATTCTTCTAATTAGTACGTTTAACTAATCAATCAGACTAACAAATAAAATAAATAAATAAAAGGATATAGTAAAGATAGAGACTGTCTATTTAGCTAATACTTGTTCTTCTTCATCTTCTCCCTCATAACATCTTTCACTGGCCCTTTGTAATCATGAGTCTTCTTTCCCCATCATTAGCTTCTAAAGGAGCCTCTCTCTCTCTTTCTCTAAAGAAAATGAAAAACACACAAACTTACAACAAACTTTCATCTATAAAACGCCTCTATATCCCTCCCACTAATCAAACACATCTGATCAGTTCTTCTTCTCTCTCTCTCTCTCTCTATTCTTGATCTTTCTTCAATCTCACAAAATGTGTTTAAGTTCTTCAAAACCATTCTCAGACACACCAACGAGATTAGTTGTGTACCTCAAAACACAATCTCACGTTCACATCCCTCGCCTCTCCAGGTTTCAATCTCCCCTCATCACACTGATCTCTTAAACTATCTGAGTCACTATAACGTTTTAATGCTTTGCTTTCTTTTTTTACTTTTGCAGAAGGAGAAAGATGTGGCGGGAAGAAATGGAGATGAACAATATAAGGCTTTACATGGAGAACCAACACATGATACAAGAGAACGAGAAACTTAGAAAGAAAGCTCTTATCCTTCACCAAGAAAACAAAGTTCTCTTCTCCTTGCTTCAGACCAAAAACGTTTCCCTTGTTCCATAAAACAAAAACACCAATCTAAGGGCTCTAAACACACACACCAGAGTCTTATTATCTTAAAGGGGTTTAGTATTATTACTTGGTAATTTGGTATACATCTAATCTTTTTTTAGTGTTTTTTCTAGTTTCATCTCTCATGTAATCTCTGTATGTGTGTTCTTTTGTTTAATGGTACGTGACTGAGACCAAAAGTCTCTTCTTCTTCCGACCGCAACACAAACAGAGTAAAAGCAAATCATACTTTCTTAAAAAAACATAGACCAAAACAAGACCATAGAATATAGTGAATGAGTTTCATCCCTCAACTACATATAACCAAACCATCTCTTCTTTCATTAAAACACCAAACAAAGCAAAACCCAAAACTCCAAGAAAGTATATATTATGCTAATACCGACCAATAAGGATAAAATCATCATCATCAAGAGCCTGAACATCTCTCTCCCCCACAAAATGCTCTCTTCCAATCTCCTTCACCATCTTCACAAACTCAATCCTCTTAGCCAAAGGCAACGGCACATACGGCAACCTAAACACCGGCCTCGCGACTCCAAGCTGAGCCAGAGCAGTGTTGAGCCCAATAGGGTTCGGCTCCTGGAACAGCCAGCCCATCAGAGGCATAAGCTTCTCCTTCAAATCCTCGTTCCTACCTTCAAACATCAGTTTCCTCATCAACCCAGGAACCAAGTTACTAGTAACCGATATAACTCCGGTCGCTCCATAGTCCCATCTCGAATCATGACACTCATCATCGTTCCCACTCCACACAACAATCCCACTCTCAGCGTACTCTTCAACCCTCTTGTTCCCAACGCATTCCTTCACACCAGCTAAGTTGGGACTCCGAGAGAGCTTAATGATCGCACTAGAGGGTATGTCCTGCCCCGTTCTACCCGGGACATTGTAGATAATCGTCGGTCCCATATGCATAACCGACTGAAAATGAGCTATCATCCCGTCCATCGAAGTCTTCCCGTAGTAAGGGTTGATGTGGAGAGCGGCGTGCATTCCCACAGCGAACCCTTGTTCAGTTGCGTGGATAGCTTCTCTCGTAGAGTTGCTTCCTGTGTTTCCTATGACTTTGATGCTTCCACCGAAACAGTTGACCGTATGGCCTATGAGCATGATGTGCTCGTCCCAGCTCATGAGCTGGCCTTCCCCGGTTGTACCACCGACGATGACACCTTCCACGCCGTTCTGTATCTGGATGTTGACTAAGTCGTCGTAGGCTTCCAGGTCGAATCTTCCGTCGGGTAGGTAAGGGGTTTTGATGGCTGTGATCACTCGTAGAGCTTTTATGTCGTCTGTGTTTGTCCTGACCAAAACAAAACAAAAAGAGAATATATTTATAAATGAGATTCGAACATTCATCTAAGAGTCTATGTCCCCCCCATGGACCTGTTTTTAACTTCCAAGCTGCGCATTGGGAGGTGGAAGTTTGGTACAACAGCTGCTTTTGGAGAGACCCATCTCGAGCTTCTTCTGCATTTATGAACACATAGAAAATGAAAAATTAGCTTTGACTCGGTAGACAGAACAAGAGTGTGCTTAATGTCATAATGTCTAATAACCAATCCAGACAAAACAAAACACTATCATCAATCAGTTCCAATTATACAATTGAATATTCAAGTCACTACCAGACACTATCATGCCTAGGGAAACGTATTGGATCTACATAGATAGATAGATAGATATGAGGAGAAGAGAGTGAACCTCTTGTATCCCTCAAATGGTGGCCTTGGACAGGGGAAGTGTAGAGCAGAGTCCATAGAACACAAGCCATAACCTTTCAAAGCAGCCATCTTTTGAATACACAGTAACAGAAGAAACGTAACCCAATTCTCAGATCAACGAACCTAATGCAAACAAATCACCCCAAGATTGGTGGCGACCAGTTAGCGAGGATGATGAGTGTTTCAGCTAGTAATCGTTGGACGGAGAAGTTAAGCGATAGAGCTCTGGAGATGGAGGCTTCTGAGCATAATGGAACGAAAGATTCCGATAAGGAGGAAGCGGCGAGAGATGGACGGAGGAAGAAGACGAAGAGATGAGACAGAGGATGTTATTAAAATACTACAGAGCAGCTGTTTTTTTTAGGGTTCTCTTCTTTTTTTTGTCTCTCTGGATATTGCCACGTGTACACTGAGTCAACGACACGCACGCACAGAGGTTATGGTCAACACTCTTTATAGCAGCCCTTCTGGAAGACTTTTTAGCCCAGTAGGCCTGAAACATTACTGGTTATGGGATCCATTGGATCTTTTAATAATTTCATATATTACTATATTAGGTAAGATTCGAGCATATCCGTTATTATTTTGTATTTACTTTTAGCATAATCCGTATTAACTCATGCAATGCACGTTCGTGTTCAGAACGGTCCATCGTGACTGCTCCTCATAACATATGCTTTTTTAAGAAACTGTTTATTTTTGGTTACTTTATGATTAGTCAAAACTCTCAAAAGTTCAAAACTAAACCTTCAATTATCGTTGAGAAAAATAAATAACTCTCCCTTAAGAGCCCATTATTGGCCCAATAGTTACTTAGCTAATAATCACATTAACGGAGCCTAAGAGATGGATAGGCCTAACTTAAAGCTGGGAGGAATCATAGTGTAAGAACATGATTAACCCCGGGTTCTTAAGATGAAATTTTTAGAGAAATATAAGAAACTGTTTTTTAACTTTTAACTAAAAAAAACTAAGAATCTTAAGAACCGGTTCTTAGCTTTTTTAGTTAAACGTTAGGAAACAATTTTTTTTATTTTTCCAAGAACTCCACCTTAAGAACTCTTGGATAATCATGGTCTAGAAAATCATACAGGTCTAACAAATAAAAATGGAGTCTAGGTTTGATAAACTATTACGGTTTCCGTTGGTTCATAAGCGGTCTTGTTTTCTCTAATTTAATAGATAATTAAACCATTTTTGAACAAATTAAAGGTAAGATATCAGTGCGTTCCTCACTCTCTCCTTTTTTTATTCTAGCTTCTTCAAACTACGTATTTATAATGTGTTGCTGACATGTCTTTCTCTATCTTTTTGATCACTCATCTCTCTATGTATTATATATGTTTTGACTACAGCGTTAAGAAAACGAACAAGACCATAATATATGTATCACTAAAAACATGTAGAATTGAACATAGACCCACTTCAATTATAGTGGATTTTAGTTTGGGTTCTATATGGTGTAATCATTGAATTGGAAAGTCAAAGAACATATACGTATGTCTAATCACTCATAATGCCGACCAATATGAAATTTCAATTAAACCATAGCAAAAACATGGAACAACTTTAAAATATATATATAACAAAATGGTGGAATATAATAGACCTGTTTAATTAATGTATAAATGTATTGACAAAATGTGACTATTATCTAAGTAAATATGTGATATCAAAATGATTAATGGCTTTTTCTGTTTGCGCAGGCTACTCGATTTATCTCTAACTTTAAAATTTTATGATTGTTAGTAATCTTTATAACAGCAAAAGTGATCGATCGATCATAGGTTATAGAAGAAGGTGAGATAAGACTGTAAATGCAAAAGGGAGAGAGATGGCTTTGGAAGTAAGGAACACTCTCACTTCACTCATCGCCTCGTAAAGGAACTTTTACTTGTATCAGACAAGCACGTGCGTCGGTGCTTCACCCAATGCTCTTCTCCTCTTCCCCTCTCTTAATTGCTTTCTTTTCTCCCTCACTTACAAATCAAACCTTACACAAACAAGTTATATTCTTCCATAAAATGTATGTGATCTACTATATATTAGGCAATGGTCAAGTGAGTTAGTCAATGTTATCATCATTTTCTTGTCCCATTTTTAGAATCTATTTCTAAACAACCCTCTTCTTTACATATAACCGAGAAAGCTACATATTATATTTGATTTTTCATATTTGGATATTGTATATAGTATACGGATTTTCGTGTAAATGTGCAAACACAAGTATCTGCCACATGTGATCACCTTGTTCCCAAGCCTTGTTCTTGTCATTATGCCTCTTGCCTCACCATCTTCTTAAGTACCAACCTCGGAAAAATCATATTTTCTCATTTTACTTATAATTACTTAAAACTTTAAAAAAACTATTCTATAGCATTAATACTAAACAGAAATAACCGTTGCTAAATATTTAAACAATCTGAATTTTTAAAAGAAAATATGCATTTGAATTTGATAAATTAGTAACTGACTAAAAACAAATATTTGACCAAATACAAATAAATTGACGTTGTTAGAAACATGTTATCTAAGTAGGAGCTTTCTCTTGGTGTGTACTCGTTGAGCGTTGTAACATTTCAATGAAATCTAAGTTTTAACCAACAATACGCAAAGCTTAAATATCATTTATCCCCAACAAATGGATCATAAAAACAGGAAATTAACAACTTATAATCTCCTAGTCAACGCAAACACACAAACCCCCTTCTCAAACCTAAAAGATCGATCGGCCAGTCCCACGACCAAAACGATTCTCTTCAACAAAGGCTACAATGATCTCTTATAAAACAAAGGGGAAAAAGAAAATTCAAATTTGACAGAAGAGATATATTATAAATGAAAAAGATGAACATATCTAACTTATTTTTTCGCGATTTAGAAAGATGGTCTTGGAGTTCCCCAATAAGCTTCTGCTGGCAGTTGAGAGTTCATAAGATTCGGAGGCAACCCTTGTATAAACGACGTCGGATCTTGCATCAACTGCTGCTGCTGCTGCTGAGTATGTGTTTGCGTCTGCGTCCCACCACCCATCGTTGGGTTACCATCGATATTATTATTAGCAACCGCTCCAGCCGTTTGCTGCTCATCCTGATCATCTTCTTCTAAAGGCAACCTCTCATACGCAGCGTTCCCAAACGAAGCAGCCATAATCACCACAGGTCCTGAAGCCATGAGTGGACCCACCACGCTCCCTCCAACGACCTGTCCTTGACCACCGGCTAAGTAAATCGTTAGACCGGACGCAGCCGGTGGAGCAGGAGGAGGGAGGAAAGATCCCGAGAGAGAAAGAATCTCGAAACGTCCGTGTAAGTTAACGACGGATGAGCCACCACCGGGGACCGAAGCTGGCTGTCTTATGGTAACGTTCGTGACGGCGCCGTTACCACTCAGAACGCAGATACCACGTTGGCGACGGCGAGCGAAGACGGTGACGCTTTCCATGACGTCACATCCGTTAGCTACTTCCATCACATGGGACTTGAGAGCGTTTGCGCTGTCTCTCGTGATGATGACTGGTGGCTTTGGTTTGTTCTTGGATCCCGCTGGTCTGCCACGTGGCCTTCTCGTGATATGGTTATCTCCTCCTCCTCCTCCGCCGCCGCTTTCTCCGCCGGAACCGGGAGTGTTTTGATCTTTTCCAGCTGAAGAGTGCTCGTTTGGATCGATCTCAGTGTCTCGGTCGCGTTTTAGTCCACCGATCCTGTGTTGGTCGATATCGTGGCCGTGATTGTGTTGATGCTGATGCTGAAACTGATGGTGTGGGTGAAGATGGAGATCTCTTGAGAGAAAAGGTGGAGGAAGAGAGCGTGAGACCTGATCCATTTCTTGAACGAAAAGCAAAAAAAAAAGACAAACAATTAAAAACCCTAATTAATTAATCTCCTCTTCTCTTTAACTCGAGGATGGATTCAGAAGAGCTCAATTTAATTAACTAAGGAGAAAATTTTTGAAATTTTGAAGAATAGAAAATAAAAAAAGAGATACAAAGTCATATACATGTAAATGAAACAGGAGCTGAACTAGTAATACATGAAAATGAAGCTTGTAAGAAGAAGAGAGAAAGAGACGAAAGAAGAGAGATGGATTTAGGGTTAGGTCTGAGAGGGTAAGGTTGAGAAAGTATTCAGATGGAAGATGGGTTTAGTTCTGGTTTAGACTTTAGATAGACAGCGTGCCGCATGGGCGGTGTGTGGGTCCTACTTACTGTGTCACTTGTGGGGTCCACTTTTTGTGGGCCATTTCCTTTGTTGTGTAATAATTTCAGTTGTTTTTATTTTTATTTTGGAAAAGAAGTCCGTGAAAATATTGGATGAGGATTTACTAGAGGCATCAAATATATTACATGGATGCGTGGGATTACATCAAACAATATATGGCACACAAATTGAAGCACACGAGTCTATATTGAATCTTAAATGATTTTTTTTTAAGTAAGCAAATGATGAAATTGTAGGTGGAACTTTTGCCTTGATGTACGGTATTATGTTTCTCGTTGTAACGGTAGAATTTAGATATATTTCTGTCTATTTACCAGAGCTCGGTCCTGAGATTTTGGGGGCATGTAACAATGTCTTATGTAAAAAAAGATTTTACCGGTTTGGGGGCTTAAAATATTTTTTGAGAAGCTTATGTTTATGTAGTTTTTTTCAAAAATTTCGGAGGCCTGTTGCAAATGTTTCATGAGGCATTGTCTAGGTCCGGCTCTGCTATTTACCCACACATTCAATAGTTAAAGAAAGAGCGAAGGAGAAAATAATAATCTTCAATACAATGAGGTAGGTAGAATAAGCCAAACAACGATATATTTCCTTTTTAGCAGTCACTATTTCCTGTGTACATATATGTTGTAAAGAATCAAGTATTCATTTTGATTTGCGTTGACAGATAACTTTCAACAATCACAAGAAATATGAATTCGTATCATATATATAGAGGATTCCTTAAGGTGATTTAATTGTAGAGAAAATGCATCTAATCGTTTACTTTAATTTTCTCTCAAATAAATGTATTTGTTAGTCTTCACAAATATTCTTGAAAAAGATACATGTGTCCGCAATCCGCATATAGATATTTGTACGTTTTAAGATTAACTAAGGTGCATGAAAGTTAGTGACAAATAATTAAGAGTTGAAATGGCAAAAACAAGCTGAGAATTTGAAGAAGACGTTATTGTGGTTGGATAATGACAGAAACTGTTTTAAACATGTCACTTCAAATCTAGGAGAAGAGAACCACTCATTGTATTTACTTATATATGCTATGCGTTATATTAATTCTTATGATATTTATATGATACTGATATTTTATACAGTTCTCTAACGTATTTTCTATTTATCTATACAGTTCTCGACTAAATAACGATGTTACTCATTCAATCATTATAAAAATTTATATATGTATTATGTCAATGTTGTTAGGTTTTGTTTCAATGATCACATTTTTTCACGACTCTACTAGTAAACGAAGTTATTAATCAGTAAAATATATGTATGATTTTTTTTTGAAAAATAAATATATGCATGGTTTTTTTAAAAATAAAAACAAAAATATATGTATGTTATATTGTGTGTTGGTTTACTCAGTTCAATTTGTAGCTAACCAACATCATCAGGTCCGACTCTTCAATTCACTAGTACTAATTATTATCATTAATATTTCTATAGAAAATAAGTATCACAAAAACATATTTTAATGGTTTTGATCAGTAATAGTACGTACTGCATAAAAAGAAACGTATAAACGCGAAGAATACAATCTACCAAAGAAAGCGTTAAACGTTAAATTCTCAAGTTCATAAAATTTATGAAATTCACATATTTCACCAATTTTAATGAAAGTCTGAAATTATTCCACCATTCTGGAAGTTACGATTAGATAGTTCAATGAAAACTGAATTATATTCCTTTATTTTCAGCTATTTTGTATTTGTTTCTTTGGCTTTTTAGGATAAAGAAAGTTAGTAGTATTATTACTACAGTATTATATTGAGAGGCTGCTCAGTTGTTGATGGGATTTATTGTGTATGGTTCGCTGGATGATGGCAGATTCAAGCTCGTAAATCGCGAAGCTTAGAAAGACTAAAGAGAGTGGAAATGAAAGAGAAGATAACAGGCGCGTCAGACGCCGTTGGATGTTTGTCCCCGTCGGTTGCGATGCCTTCACGTCACAAGACTAGCCAGCGAAAACCAGCTCACACTCGCACGTGCAGAAGAAGCTGCTGACATGCGTGAATATGAATCATTTAATGTTAAATCACTTCCCTACAAACATTGACTCAGTTCAGGATGTGCTTGAAAGATCGAAAGGGTGGCTTTCACGTCACGATCAGAATATTTTGGGTCATCAACGGGGAGAAAATTCATTACTCTTATAATTACATTTTAAAAATTATCTCAAAATTTCCCAAAATAAGCAAATTTCAGTTAAGTATTTTTCTTGTTCACCCCACCACCAAACTAAACATTCTCCGGACAAGACATATCAAAAGTGTTTGACAGTGCCACTTCTCATTACTTTCTTGTTTAAAGATTTTTTTTTAAATAGAAATTATAGATTTTATTTGTCTCGAAATATATTCTTGTTTTCAAACAATTATTTAGTACCATGAATGTATTAGTATTATAAAAATGAACAACTAAAAATATGTTATTAAAGAAAATGTAGTATTATTATAGGGATAAAAGCATATCGAAAGATAGATGGAATCGCTGTTACATACCTATAAAAAACACTTTGGATTAATATTTTAGTAAAGAAAAGGATAATAAGCTCTGATTCAGTGATGATTTGACATGCTTAATAAAGGTTTTAACATAATCATCAGTTAAATGTTGGATAGTTTATTATTTAATGTGATTCATTATTGTGTCGGATTATTTTTTTAATTATCCGGATTCCACACATTATATTATGTATACGTAAATAGTACTCCGGTACTATACATATCCCTTACAAGTTTCCTAATGTCTACCAAAAGGTCGTTTGCTTTTTTTTTTTCTTAATTCCATATTATATTCGACATGGTATATAAAACAAATTAATAATGTGTTAAAAACAAATTAAATAATTGGGGAACATCTTTGAGAAAAATTCTCAGTGTATATACAATTCTATATGTACACAAGTTTAGTTATAACGTAGGAAAACATATTTATTCTATGGGAAATATCATATTATTTCTTTTTGTTAAACATATTACTAAAAAGTGATGCTAACAAAAGGTATTTCGAGAGTTATCTCAATCGGACAGATGCAAGGAATTTATAATCGAAAAACATTTGCCAAGGTAACGCGCTTAAGATAATTACTTTGTATTATTCATAAGTAGATGAAGATTTTAAGTTTACTTTTTCTTTGTTTTTTGCATGAAGTCGAATTATGTTTGCCAAGATCAGGATAAACGTATATACACCATCAACATAATATTACCCATGATATATAACCAGCTGAGTTCAAAACGTCAAGAACCAGTCCTCTTTTCAACACGGTTCTTTCCATTTTATTTTTAAGGTTCCTAACTTCTTATCATCGATTCTACATTGTATTTTTCATCCCCAATGGTCTGTTTCAACTTGGTTTTCTAAAAAAATATGTCTTT
Source organism: Brassica juncea (assembly GCA_018703725.1). Lineage (NCBI taxonomy): Eukaryota > Viridiplantae > Streptophyta > Magnoliopsida > Brassicales > Brassicaceae > Brassica > Brassica juncea. Next base: position 56,734,955 of record CM031935.1, on the reverse strand, counting down.
CTTTAATTAAGGCGCATGTAAGAATGAAACTAAGATGCTTGTGGTGGTTCTGTAGACGGTTTATTTCAAATAATCTACGCATGTTTGGATTAGACAGAAATTTTGATGACATTTTGGAAAATTCGTGGTGGTAAAACAAAAACTAGATATATTAGTATATCATAAAATATTCAAGCTAAAATGCTAATTCATACTATTGCTAATTAGCAGTCGTAGCAGTTAGGAAGAGAGAGATCGATAGTTTAATGCGTTTATTGACCGCATGGGAATAAGAGAGAGATGTAGGTTGAATCTGAAACCAGAACGTGTGGGCGTGACTCTTCTCTTTCCCACCCATCCCCCGCGGATCCCGCTGACACCCGACCCGCCCCGACACGATCCGGGTGGGTGGACATCGGATTAGCCACTCGCATCTCACTTAATTTGTCTTCACTTGCCATCCAATTAGGAGGGGGCATGTGGCTCTGAAACCCATGTTACGGCTTTGAAATTAACTACTGTATTTTTATAATACAACCATTAATACACTTGGATCATGACTCACTAAAGCCTAATTAACATGTTACGTGACCATTTTTGTAGTTATCGAGATATTTTGAGAATAACAAGATCTTTTGGACTGTTCTGTTTATAATCTCTTAGCTCAATTAGTTGCATATGCTCATTAATGTCGTACCTTGCTTGGACTTCCTCTTCCTTTTCTATATCTAGAGATTGTGTTTGTTAAATTGAGATTAGATATATTCTGATCTTATACAAGATGAGTTGTAATCTGTTTTGACTAAATCTTTGAAGAATTTATAAGCTACATGAATTCACTATCTAAGCGGTTTACCTAAATTCATGAAGTTGAAAAAACTCCATAAACCCCATTTAACCATGCCATAAATATACAACTCTGTTTAATTAGTTGCTTATTATTTCTTGAGTTAAAGTAAACGGAACATTAGTTATTGCAAGTTTACAAAAAAAAAACATTAGTTATTGTATATTGTTGTCAATTATACTTGCAGATGAAGAGACACAATTAAGCCAAATATATATGCGAAGGTGAAAAAAATAATATATATATATATATATATATATATATATGTCGAAGGTGTAGTTTTTCTTGAACTCTACCATGTAGCCGATGAACGGAGTTTGTACTTATTTGATTTGTACTAGGTTATTCATGCATAATCTATATGAGAATTTAAAAATAAAAATATGTATTTTCTTAAAAGTAAATATTTCTTTTTTTTTGTAAATTTGAAAATGCCATAAATATGTTACCGATCATAATCTTGAAAATTTGTACATGCAATAAAAATATTTCTTTCTCAGCTAATTCTCAATGTATGGAAAATTTAGAGTTCATATACTAGTGGGACATGGAAGCTTAATGGTTGATTAAAGTTTAATTAGGTGAGAGTCTAAGAGATAAGGACGGACGGTACACTTTAGATAAAGACATACACAGCTCGATGCTTTTTTTAGGTACCCAATATCTTTTAAATCTATTACGTATATCCACGTCGTAATTTGTTATATATTCAGTTTTTTAAATGTGGACTTTATCATATATATTTATATGTGAGTCGAGGGAAAAGAACTCTGGCTTAAGGACATATAACGATCGCATTTTTAGAATACTAAACTCGCAATAGACATTTCTTTATTGTTTAGTGCCGATGAGAGACAAAAGACATAGTCTTGTATTAAATTATTTATAACAGAATATTACTTAATTCATTTCCTAACCTATATTATACACAACCTAATCAATCAAATTGGTGTTTGTCATTACCTTTCGTATTTCTCATCATTCGTAAATCTTTTTCTTTCCTAAAGCATCGTTCGTAAATTTTGCACACCTTTCGTCTTCTTCTTTCAAGAGTTAGTTTTCCCCGTTTAATTCCTATCTACATAAAAATGTAACCACTGAAATCACTGTTCATGTATTATGTGAAAAGAATTTTTTTTTGAAAAATATGAGAAATGGAAAAGGAATATGAGTTTAAAAGGATGGACAAAGGCCGTCGTCATGTGATTGACAGCGATTTAGTTTAAATTTATCATTTATCGTTTATCTTCTTTTGAAACGAACATATGCCTCGAGAACTTGGTGCCAAAATGTCAACGATTCTCTTAACAGCAACTTAAGCATCAAAGCACGACGCCTTTGGAGTATTTAATTAAGTAATTTCCATCTAATAAATATATTTATATGTTATGGGGGCGTTGATCAGTTCTTAATTTCTTATTTAATGATCAGTGAAATTAACCCGTTCAACGGATAAATATTACTACAAGGTTACTCCTTTTTTGGTAAAATACAAGGTTATTTTCGATTTTCAGATTCTTTAAAATTGAATCTAGAATGTGACAAAGATATATTTAAAGTAACGCTTAGAAATCTATGACAACTAGTATTTTAAGTATATATATAATCAAATACAACATACTTTTACTTATAATTGAAAGCCATTTTTTTTTAAAAAAAACATACTTTTACTTATATGTATATGATGTAAATGAAAATTTATCTTTATACTTTTTAAAAACTGTAAAATATAAATTATATTAAGATATATATATACACTGTATTATATACATAAAAAGGATAAACCAAAATTCATCCGTCAGATCACAAGTTGATTTTCTTATAAATACGGATAAATAGAGAAACGTAATTTTAGAGAGTAACCTTATTTTACCTCGAATTTAGAATGTGAAGTAGGTAAAATGCATTTTATAGTTATAATGTGATCTCAATTCACAGAAAAAATAAAATAAAAAATTTGTGTGGGGGTCGGGGGGGGGGGGGGGGGGGGGGGGGGGTCGGAGCTCCACCATGTAAGGGAAGTGGATAAGTTTTTGCTATTCAATCATGTAGAATTTGCTAATATGCAACACAATGATTGCATTTGATTTTGCTTTAAATTAACGAATATACATAGGACGAAATTAGAAATTATAAAGTAAGCTCGAAAACGAAACTAACAATGGAATAATATATATAGACGAAATAAACTAATAACTAGCTTACCAGTTTCGCTAATAACATACCTTATCTTTGGCTTGTTATTTAAGATTGATCAACGAATCTACGTACACGAGCGCCTTCGTATGATAATTACATAAAATGTACCGTTATATATATCAATGTACTTTTTGATTCTAAACACAAATAATATCATTAATTTGTTTATTGTCACTTAGAATATTACCTGATGACATTCCATTCGCAAAGCAAGCCCAGCATATTTTGTTAATTTGTTAACATAAACAAGGCAATAGACGTCTATGGTTAATGAAACTTTATTTTAACCACTGGTCTTTGATGTTTAATTCACATTTTAATTAGGTAGTTGCCTGATTGGCTATAAGCCTATATCAATTAATTCCTTGGATTATCTTTATTTTTTTTTTGCTTTTCTTACTTTCTATAAAATAAAGTTTTTTATTGAACTAAAATTGTAGAACCCGTGATATCAAACATCAATTTACACATCCAGTTTTTAGAATTTTGAAAAATTTCCATGAATTTTATCTCATATGATCATCACGATCATCATATGAAAATCTCTATACCTTTTATTGGAGCCACACACTTACACAATTCAAAATAATTATGTATAAAAGTATTTCGAAAATCAACTCTCAATTGTTGTCAAGTAAAAAAACTCTTAACTTTAATTAGTATAGTATATATTAATATACTCCAATAATAAAACCTAACTTGCTCACATGCCCGAAAAGAAAAAACTTAAACCCTAAAAACTCATGAAGTTTTACGGCCAAACTCATATAGTTCATCAAATCCATTATTATTAGTATTAGAAAAACTAAACTGCTTAAGTATAGGCCCAGACTCTTGGCCCAATAATGTGTAGGACGACATGGCGAGTAACTCGTCACAAACATCAACAAGCGCAGCCGAGTCCCTCTTATTACACCTCCCTGTCATATGTACTTGTGTTTTTACATTTACGTCCGTGAATCGAAAAAAAAAACTCCCACGGTAACAGAAGGGCCTAGCGATAAAAAGACCGAGGTAAAATATGAAGATGTCATAATATAGGGTAATATATATATTCGCATTATAGGTGAAAAAATACAGCAAAAGAAGAATAAGCGGATAAAAAGAAGGGAAAATACAATACTATAGGTAAGTGTTAGAAAAGTCCTATAATACTCTGAGAAAACTATAACTTATTGAGTAGTAATTTAATTTTGCCAATAAAAAAGGGGAGATATATCGATTAACGCCAAACTCATTTAGACATAGATCGAGACGGCGAGTCATCGGTAGCTGCTGGTGGAGGAGATCCTTGTCTATGTAGGAGCTCATGCGCTAATGCTTCAAGGTCACTGTTTCCACCACCGAGCCCGACGGTTACGGAAGAAGTTAACAATGATCCACCATATTGGTGACTTGGATCACCTAATCTTCGTTGTTGTATTGCCCACGACGAAGGAGACGCTGCTTGATCAAAGGTAGAAGCTAAGTCGTATGTTGATGGTAATGGTGAGACTGATGCAGGTAAATCTGTTATGGAAAGTGGCGGATGAGTGAAGAAGAGTGGTTGTGATTGCGGTGGAGGTGGTGGTGGTGGTCGGGTTTGCGGTTGAGGTAACTCTAGGGATGCCAAATGGGCTTGTAAGTAAGAGACTTCTGCCTGTAGATTTACCACCTATATACATTTTTCGACTTAAAACTGTAAATATATATGGGTTGAGAATCACGAAACTATTCTGAAAATTAGACGAGTATGTGATTAATTATAAAATGGCTTGCAATTTATCATCAAGTATCAACATAGTACGGAACGGTTGATGTAATAAATGAAATATCCTCGATGTAATATCCCAAAATAATTGCTATGTTATTTTTTCTTATAAAATTGCTTTAATGCAATTTTCATTACCTATAACTTTGACTAACTAGATTTTAGTTCCTTAATTAACTTATAGATCGGAAATGGAATAAATGCATGTTCGATTGTTAAGAATTGTTAGACCAAACTGTGTAAAATACTAACGTAGAAAGTAAATAACAAAATTGACACGCATCATACAGATTCACCCCCTTTTTACATGATATATACGCATGAAGTTAAAGAAACGGATAAACTAGAAATACAGAAAACGAGTTATAGTGAGATAAATATTGGTATATACGTATTAAGACAGAAAATTGTTCAGTTAAAAAAAAAGACAGAAAATTGTACACCGACCATTTCCAGAAAACCAGCCAAAAACTCCATATTTTTGCAATGGGACTTGTCGACGACCGTATCATTTTTATATAACTACTCTCAGAACATTATTTTAAAATTTTCAATAGTAAATTAACCAGACAACCATGCCTTTTTGTCCTTTATACTCAAAGTAGAAGATTACAAACTCTCGGAAATATCAAACGAGATCATTTCACACAAACAGATTTGCTCATACTTAAACGAGTTTTCATGAGTCTAAAACTATATTATTCCCAAACAAAACCGAAGTTTGCTACTTTGGAAAAGAAAAAAAAGAAAAGCGTAACTGTCATCGAAATAACTTGTGGTTAGTTTAATTCAATTAGTATGTTTCACATGCAGTATATATAGTGATCTCCAACACACTTTAGTAAATCCTAATAACTAAAGAGTTAATTAATAACCTGTTGCTGAAGAGCAAAGATGTGAGCGACGCAACCATAGATAGGGTCCCTTATCCGAGCCTGAGCTTCGTAGCAAACAGTTACAACTGCATCGGACCGTCGATGAACCGGTATGTTTATTAGAAGTTTTGAGACGTTGCTGGCTCCGAAGACTTTATGTACCGCAGCAAAATAAGCCGAGCCTTGCTCAGAGTCGAAGTACGGTGCGAATATACAACCCGGAACACACTTTCTCCTCAGAAACTTACAAGCACCACATGGTCCACCACCCCCACCGCCACTAGTTCCTCCCCCACTGCCGCTACTTCCTCCACCACAACCACCACCACCTCCCATGGCGGTGATTGTGTTTCCACCGCCGCTCATGACTACCCCGCGTTTAACAAGTTTTTGTTCTCTCTCTCTCGCTTAAGGGCTTTTGATTTTGCTGAGAAAAATCTATGATTTTTATATTTGGTGTTATAGAAGAAGAGAGGAAGATTGAGAAAAGAGGAGAATTAGGGTTTCGTAAATAAGACAATATAGAAGAAAGTCTTTAAAGCCACACGACGACAAAGCTAAAAACGATCTCTCTCTATCTATCTTTTTTTCTCTTTCTCTCTTAAATTTGCGTGAATCAAACATGCGAAAAGCTCTTCTATTATTGATTCTCACTACTTTAAATCTTTAATCACCTAATTATTATATTTGTAAATCAAAAGAGAAATAAAAGTCTAACTGGTGACCATCGTAGGAACAATCATTTCTCTTGTTATATGTCCTCTCTACAATAATTTTCACAAAAATATGAAGGTCTAACTGGTGACCATCGTAGGAACATTAAGAATGAATAGGAAAAATACGCAGATGAATCAAAATTATAAGAATAAAGAGGAAGATTATTCCTTATCAATTTTGGTGAGGAACAAATTTGTTCTCTATTCCTTTAGAATAAAAGGAATGACAAGGAATGGAAAGAAAAAACATTTTCTATAATGGTAAAATAAATTAGTAATAAGAAATGCAATATTCTCTTGCATTCCTTGGTCATCAGTTAAACCCGATAACATAATTACTAAGATTAATGACATGGATTACAATTAAAAATGACATGAACAATTAAATTTAATGCAGATATATATTTTTGGTAAACTTTATATAATATATCAATAATCCATATATTATATTTAATGTTGATTTATATTTTTAGTAAACTTCTTAAAATATGGTAATTACTTATAAAACATCACTAAAATAAATATCTTGAAATATGCATTATAAATTTCCAAATGCTATTTAATTTTTTTTTAGTTATGCAATTTTTATTACTAAAATTTTCCAAATTTTCTACATTTTTTATAAAAATTATAAATTTTTAATTGATTATTAGTTTTCTTTAGATATCTACAAATTTTATAAATATTGTTTAGTTTAATTTTTAATAACTATACAATTTTTATATGTTTTTTAGTAATTTTATACAAGTTAATTTAATACACTTAACCAAAATAAATAGATTAAAATTTTTATATAAGATTCTAATTTTAATTATGTACATATATGTTATTTAAAATATAAAAAATTACATTTCTCTTAATTTTATGCTTAATTAAATCAAATTTTTATTAAATATTAGTCAAAAAATAAAATATATAATATTAATAAATTTCATTTTAAATATAATTTAATTTTAAAAAAAAATATCACTGCACATGGTGCTGGTAAACACCTAGTTAATACTTAATTTCCAAGAAAAATAAAGTTATTGCTTCCTCTTTATTGATGTGAATGTAAATTCTAATTTTTGAGATATCTCACGACTTTAATGTTTTAATGTAAGATAAATTTATGTATGTTTTAAACTATCACTTGAGTGCCAAATAAATTAGGCAATCAAACATTTCTTATTTTTTTATTTCTCCCAAGTTTGATTGATACATTGAAACTAAGTTGCAAGGAGGTTAAGACGCCCAGCTCTTGATTGTTTTCTGAAAGATTACATTTTCCCAAATTTGTGTTATAGGAATAAAAATTCAAAAGCAAACGTAATTGATGAAAGACCTTTTTAAGTAAATGATAAACATGTTTTCATCAATTACTTAAATTAGTCACCGTAATTAGAGGATGAGTCGATCGCCAGCTTATCTTTCAAAATGTATAAAAAGGACATCAGCTATGTTAAATAATTTATTTCTATATATGGAAGTATTATGTTGTTTTCATTATAGTAATTCACGTTTTCTATCAATAATTACCGTAAACAAAGGTATGATACAATTGTTATGGAAAGGATTTCGATTTAGAAACGAGATCCGAGTGAATCGGATGAATTTAATGGAAAGTGTATTCGAATTAAGATTTGTACTATTAAAATGATAAATAATTTATCATATTCACATGCAATTTTAAAATCAAGTGTTATAAAATTTTAAATTGATAATATATCTTTAGATAATTTATAATATAATTTATAATCCAGTGTTATTGAAATATTTTAAATACTAGTTTCAAGAAAATTTTCATTAAAAATTCAATCCTCGTGATTTCAGAGAGAATTTTGGAAAGTCTAAGCTAAAACTGTATCTTTCATAATTCACTCAAAACTTTATAAAACTTGTTGAATTTTTTTTTTTTTATTTATTTTTTTTAAAATATTATTCGAAAACAATTGTTATAAATGAAACAAACTATAATCTCAGTACAAATAATAGATGTACACGTGGCTATTTTGATTGTAACTGCCTAGCCAGTGAAATATCAATGAAATGAGTGACGTCACTCTTGACAGGGGTCCTACGCGCCGTTCCCTTAGAAAGTTAGTAACCCCCCCTTGTTTGTTGTTTCCTCGATGTCTCTTGCAGAGTTATGCGTACGTAGTCCGTGTTAATATATTTTATATGTTAAAAATTAAGTTTGACGTAAAGAAATTAGGTTTGCGTTACGTTTGCGTTTTTTTATAGTGTTAAAGAAATTAGGTTTGCGTTGATAAATTTTAAAGATGTACAATGACTAGGAACGGATCCACCAACAAATTACAAGCTCATTGACCTCGGGAGTTCCATATAACACTTTCAATATTAACTCGTCGATATAATTTAGAATCTCCGAGTTGGGAATGATTTCAACCTACTAAACATGTGAAAAAATCACAAACCTAAAATTTGTATTTTTTTTTTGTCACGCCCCTAAAACTTGTATATAAATTAAAATATTCATGATCACGAAAGGAAAAATTTGGGCATGGATGCATGAGTCAAAAGACAGCTCGTGCTACCATAAATGATACCCTTTTTAGTGATTTTTTTTTGCTAAATTATAACCCTTTTTAGTGATTGATTAGTCAAGAACATTGTCGAGTTATAAATAGCGTAATAAATTAGAAATGAGATGATGTAGGAAGCGGAAGTGACATGATACCTCAAATCTTGGGGATGTACAAAAAGAGTTTAACATTTACTCCCTCTGTCCCACTATAAGTGGATTTTAAGGTTTTTGCACATGAATTAAGAAAGTACACATTTTTATGTAATTCATCTTGGTAACATAAAAATATCATTAAATGAAACTAGTTCAATCAATAAGAAAATGATACAGTATTTTTTAATTGGTCACAAAATTGAAATGATATTAAATTCTATCTAGATTTGTGAGAATATCACTTAAAATGGGACAAAAAATAAACCCTAAAACACCACTTAAAGTGGGACAGAGGGAGTATATTTTTTTGAGTCTAACATCTTCGACTTCGATCGACCAAACCCTTATTTAATTCACTTTATTTCTCATAGGTTGTTTCTTTATAGCTCTATATATAGCATGTGTTGTATAGAATTTGTTTTTGATTTTGTAATTCTACATATTATACTAACATTGATCAATTCCCTTTTGTTCCTTTTGTTGGTGAAACGGTTTCTCCTACTCGTGCAGGCAAACCCTAATTCGCTTATCATAATGTTCTAATCGAATCTGGTAAAGAAAATATGGATTATATCTTGATTATAACATTTCAACAGACGTAATTAAACAAATTATATTTAGTTTATTACACTAAGACTCACACTTTCATCTTATAATTACACCAACATATACTGTGGCTTGATACCCCGTTTATTCCTTTGAGCTCCAAAGTCCACTGGTCAATACCTACTGAATAATAAAGTAGAAAATGATAAGACAAAACGATTGACTTAAGAGTTTAAGTGGGAGCTGATGCGACAATTATACTATACTAATCTTTTAGTGGTGCTTATTTTAAAAATGAACATAAAATCTAGCTGGGGTATTTTAACAGGTCGATCACTTACTCGTAGCAACTATAAATGTGTCTCTGTGTTTGTTTTTCAATTGTGAAGGTCAATTATGTATTGAAAATTTTTCATTTTTATGATTAAAATCAGTTAGCAATTTTTATCTTAGAATCCGCAATAAAATATGTACATGTATCATACTACTCAGTTTTAGCTTTCCGTTCAACCAAAAATGGGACACGTGTGGACGCTTAAATTAGCACAGGTTTAAAAGTATTTATACAATTATATAAAATGAAAAGTATTTGATCTAGTTTAAAGCTTTCATGGTTATATTAACGTGAAGTAAGGCCAACTACTTAGTCAAATTAGTGGTTTGCCTCCGTGTTTCACAAACTGGCATATGATCCCTGGAAAGTAGAAAGGTGGCCTTAAAATTACATACACCTTCAGATTATAATATGATTCGCTATATTATACAAACACAATCCCAAAATTATTGTAACTTGTTTTTATAACCACAGACACGAAAACACACGCACACGCATGCATACATGACTTCATTTTAAGTCCATTCAAGGAAATTAATACTCATTCCGTTTCTAAAAAAATTATGTTTTAGATTTTTCACATTTATTAAAAAAAACATAAAATTTTAATTACCAATGCATTGTTTTTTTAATTAACAATTCACCATAATTTCGAACCAATAAGATTTTAGTAAATACAATTATATTTTTGGAAATGTACAATTTTTCATTAATTAATGTGTTGAAAATGTAAAAAATGTATATTTTTAAAACGAAAGTTTTTCTAAAACATGGATCTTTTAGAAATTGAGGGAGTAAATGGCTAGCTGGCAAGAATTCATGTATAGTTCAATATTTCAGTTTTCTTAAAATTATAAAACAAAAAAAGTTTTTTTTTGTGTTCGATATAATAATCCCCCTCATGCCAGGATAATGTTCAGACAATAGTTGCATTTCATACGTAATTCAGCTTCAATCTATATATAGTTGGTTGCATTTTCACAATTTTCAGTCAAATCTAAAAATTCCTCAATATATTATTTTTGATCGGATGCACATTATCAAAATCTATGGACCTAATTAATTCAATATATGAGAATCTGCAAAACCATTCAGATAAAACTATGGGATGTTAGTTGTAGTCTTGATTTTACAGGACACTTCAAGCCGCGTGAATGATATTAATATAAGGTGGTTCTTAGGTTGAGGTTCTACGTTCGACTATCGCAATCTATAGATATAAGTTTTGAATGACCTCGATACATACTTATGTTTGATTTATCAACAGGTTTATCAAACAAATTAATCCTAGAAAAATTAAAAAGTCCAGGTTTCAAATTTACTTTGAAATTATTTAATAAAGGAGCGAATTGCAGAATGGAGAGGCATCTTGATTGTCTTATAATTGGTTTACATTATGTATATACTACGATTATGTACCTCTTGCCCAGTCAAAATTTAAGTCTCGACTAACTTTACATAAAGTAATAGACTACGATCATGTAGCCTGTTTGGGTTACTAATTGATATTGATGAATGATGCATTACAAAATTTAGACCATAGGCGCAATAAAAGTGGATTGTTATAGGCTCACTATTAGAGACGTGACGGTGAGTTAAGTGAATGAATGCTTCGTGTGACACTGGTCATCGAGTGTGTGAGTCATGCCATGTGTCTAGCTCTTATGACGTGGGTTGTTTTGTTTACTGATATGAAACGCTAGCCACGTACAATCGGTTTCCCTTCGATTCTGTTTGGTCTCTTTGACTGCAATTTCTCAAAGCCAAAATTTCCTCATTCGCCGCATGCAAGCGCGTGCTGTTTAATTTTCAGTGTTTTCTTTTAAGTTTTAAAATGGTTGATTTAGTTTTTTTTTTAAAGATCTTGGTTGATGAATGGATTATAATGAACAAATTATAGGTTTCCTGGAGATTAATTTGGTTAGTAAGTATATCTCTAGGATATATAATTCATGTGTTCACATTTTTATGTAACCGGTTTTGCAGCTAGTCATCGCGTCCCTCCCGAGTACAATTACAATTAAAAATTTAGGTATCCCCATGTTTGTTTTACTTCAAAGTTACTTTATTTAGGATCCAAAACCCTCATTTATAAGAAAATCTTTAGAAGACTAATTTTCAAAACGAACCCACTATGGTAACCAACAAATCTGGAAAGCCTTAATCGATTCTTCTTCTTTTTTTCATCCAAAAAAAATCAGTTATGGCTTTGCAGATTTGTGGGCTAATTCGTTTTGAAAATTAGTCTTTTAAACATTTTTTATAAACTATCATACGTTCAAAATTTCTTAATATAAAAATAAAAATATATAGAAATAGCGAAAAGAGGATCGAGAGTGAGTTAATAATGTCGGGTGAAACAAAAACAGGAAGAAAGAAGAGACAATAAAGAAGGTCGAGAGGTTGGGTTTTCAAATCTATGCGCACGTATACTATGATGTGATTGTGATAGTGGAGAATGGAAAAGAGGAAAATAATTACTAAACTGTCTTGTCTCACTTAATAATTACAAAAGCTACAAGTTACTGTCTTACTGATACTGACATAGTGTGTGTTTGTGTGTGTTTCAGTGTGATATGTTTGTCCTAGTCCGGTTTGTCTAAACCAACCCTCGTGATGATACGTTTTTATCAATAGGATTATGGTCTGAATCAGTCATTTCAAGATATTTCTTTCCTACATTTTCAATGTATATGACATCATGTGGGGGTATCTACTATCTATACATGTATACACTCAAATCCGTAAATAAAGGAAGAAATGGAGAGAGGGAGAGGTCTGACAAGGGGTGGGAAAGTATGAAAAGAAATATGCATGGAGAGGGGCCGCTAGGGCTTAAGTTTATGTAATTTTAGAATGCAAATTACGGCTTATGGTTTATACACATCTGAGGTATATAAATCCAATCGACCACACGTGGTATGTGCATTCTAATGTTGATCTTCACCATTGCGCATATATATCATTCGAGTAAACTTGTGGTTGGTCTTAGACCGCGTTCGTTTGGTTTAACTTTTAATGACACTAAATATCTTGAATATATTATAAGAAGATCATTAATAACATTGAATTTTGGAATCCATAGTAATTGGTCATACGAAGATATATAGAATTATACACATGAGTAGTATTCACGTAAAGACGCAGAAAATGAATGAATTAAGCGGCTGATCATTCAATAGTGTTCACAAAATTATATTGTTAGTCAGAATAATTAAACTTTTCATTTATCTATATAAAAACGACGATATTAGTTCATCGACTTGTATATGTAAGTAAACAACCCATCTCTTTCTTTCCTCTCTGTTTCTCTTTCTACATTAAGAAGATGGCCGGGAACTTGAACGGCGGAGGAAGAGGTGGAGGAGGAGAAGGACCGTGCGGGGCGTGCAAGTTCTTGAGGAGGAAGTGTGTTCGAGGATGCGTTTTCGCTCCTTATTTCGATGCAGAGCAAGGGAATGCTAGTTTTGCTGCGATCCACAAAGTGTTTGGAGCAAGCAATACCTCTAAGATGTTATTGAGATTGCCTTCGCACAAGCGGCTTGATGCGGTCGCTACGCTCGGTTACGAGGCTTTGGCTAGGCTCCGTGATCCTGTTTACGGCTGCATTGGCCATCTCCTCTCTCTTCAACACCAGGTCCTTTATTAAAACATGTTCTTATATGCTAGTGGATTACACATATATATATGTTCAACTGACCAGCTTACATGCACGACTCTGTGTGTGTATTTAGGTAATGAATCTACAAGCTGAGATTGCTCATGTTCAAGCTCGTCTTTCAACGTTTCAGTCTCTAATCCCGCCACAACCATCGCAGCAGTCACCTTTGGATCTGGCTCATAACAACGAATATCCCATGGAACCAACCAACATGGATGTTATGTGGGAAGAAGAACAGTTTGTCTTTAAATATTTACCGGCAGTCAAACTTCCGGCTTGCACTTTCAGTTAGGTCAAACCACAAGCCAGGCTTATGTAATAGCAAGGGAGGAGAAAAAAAGTTGATGAGTCTTTATGAGTCCTAAACGGTAGCTAGTTCTGCCATTACCGCTAGGTTTCGGTTTCAATAAAGAAAATACTTAAAACAAAATTACGTACGAAGATCTGGGCTGCAAGAGCTATGATGGGCTTTCCAGTTATTTGAGAAATAATCGAAGGCTTTAAATTTGAATTGAACTAGACCCAGGTACGAAGCACACGGTTTCTTTAATAAATTAATTTCGATTAGTTTCTCTTTCTATGACAAGTCTATGTGCAATGTGACTAATGTGATATATATGTGTGTGAATAGTCTATGTGCTGAGTGATTAAAGCAATCGGCATATTTACAGATGAGAAAATTCGGTTGGAATGAACAATCTGGCAAAGGCATATCCTATTAACAAAAACAAAATACGCTTCAAATTTGTAATGAATGATGTTAAACTCAAATTTTCATTTAGTTTAACTGTTGGCTATATAATATATAGATTCTTTCGATTTATCTTTACCAACTGGCATGATCGAAGTACATTGTGAGTTTTGTTTTTTTTTTTTTAAATCATTATGTTTTCAGAAGTTTGGTTCTTCTTTCGCAAGAAATATACTTCTAGGTTTTCAGAAGTATAACTGAAAAGAAACATTGTATTGATACCCAATAATTTCTATTTTGTGTTATGAAACCCATTAACTAGTAGTAGTTCTTTCTCAAAAAAAAAAAAAAAAAAACTAGTAGTAGTCTTGTACAAAGTATATATATTCCTCTAGTATTGTTTTGTTTCGTATCATTTGCATTTAAGGGAAAAAATGGACCATGATGTGAACCCAAACAAAAAGAAACCATGGGTCACGCGCATTCATTGTATCTATATAGCTGTAATCGATTTAAATAGAACTACTTTAAGTAAATAGTCCATCTACGATCTATCCTTAGGAACGTAGGGATCGTCGTTCCCCTATATGCTAGGGTGTCTATAGGCACCGAGGGAATTTGGAATACAAAAAGTTACATGAAATATATAAATATTGTTAATCTTAATCATCCAATCATCTCTAACGTATTACTTTGTTTTTTTTAACACCAAAATGTGAAAATGGGTTGGAATTAATTTTTACTTCGTTCTATTCCATTGCGAATAAGAAAATGACGAACGAGTAAAAATAAATATTTTACCTCGTTTTGGAGTAATTCAAATTTTTACTCCATTTTGGAATAAAAAATAAAGTATGATTAATAAATATTTTATTTTAAATTCTATTTTGAAGTAGAAATAAGATTGAGTTTGGAGATGTTCGAGATCACAAAGAGATCTTAGAAAATTAATCATGTTTGTAAAGAAAACTATCAAATCACATGATTGATTAGTTAGAGTTTTTGTTGTTCTTCCTTCGTTTTTTATGTCACTTTTGTATTTGTTGTAGTTGGAAGTTGAACTCTTAACTAATTAGTTATGCTTAATAACACACATGAGATGAATTGAAACCGAGTAATTAATTTACTTTAGTTAATTTGGACAGGTAAAAAAAACTTAGTTTAGTTCGACAATAGTAGACATTGGATGAAATGAAACGGATTAATTTCCTTAGGTGGAATTTAATTACAACTTTAGAAGGGCCGATATAAAAAGTTAAATTATATATAGAAAAAAATTGATAGTTCGCAACACCAACAAAGCAAAGGCCCGAGAAAGACGGTAGCTTTGTGGAGACACACAAATAAGATAGTCGCAGGATCATGTGCCACGCCTACACTTTCTTTCCAATTCCATCTCATTCACGCGTTCTTTTTTCATTCTTTTGATTATATATACTCACGATCTAAATAATATCCCTTAACCTATGCATAGAACATGCATATAATATAATAACTAATACATTCCACCACTAGAAGCCAAAACTATGGTGTATATAGTAGTAAAAAAATAAGCTCAGTTGTACATAGAGGATGAGAGAATGAAAAATAACGGAATCCAATAACAATGTTTGTAATAAACGGACATGAGAATGTGAGTTATTATAAAGAATAGTCCAGATGGTCTGTAAAATGTAGCATTGATATAACGGGTATATATATATATGTATGTATATAAATGTAATAAAACAAATTTGTAATAAAGAGAGAAGAGGGCAAAACGGGGAACATGTCACGCGGATAGGTGTGAGATAGTAAATGACGTAGGTTCCGTTATTTAAGAACCCTTTAGATGTTCCCACACACCACAAGAGAGAGATAGAGAGAGAGAACATGGGGAGAGAAGAAGAGGATGGCAACAAGAACGGAGGAGGAGAGAGAAAGCTGGTAGATGAAACGCCGTCATCTTTCTTGGACGGTACGGGGTTGGTTTGTGTAACGGGTGGAACTGGTTTCATTGCTTCTTGGCTCATCATGCGTCTTCTTCAACGTGGCTACTCAGTTCGAGCCACCGTTCGAACCAACCCAGGTTCAAATCTATTTCTTTATTTTCCATTAACTTCACTTGTTTTTCTTTTAAAGACACTGAATTATCAATTATAGATGTACCAGATGCAAGTAAGATTGCTGTTTGTTTTAGGGTTAATTGATTGGTTCGTTTTAGCGTAAAGTACAAAAAGAGAGATATATTGGAGTTTATAATAGATATGACATTTAAAGTTGATTTTTGGATCGACAATAATAATATTATGGGTGTGAAACATTTATTGTACTTGGCTGGAATGATCTGTCAGCTTGTAAGATCTTGAAGCTACATAGCTACTATGTCATGTTCCATGTATCTTCTAAGTATAAAGTCAACTATCTATTACATGCTCAGAAATTAAGAACCAAATGATATAAATTATGATAACTAATGATATCTAGTACAGAAGGGAATAAGAAAGCCAAAAGCTACCTAACATAGCTATCTTGAAGCTCCTTAGCTATGTCATGTTCCATGCATTCTATACATAAAGTCAACCATCTATTACATGCTCAAAAGTTAATGACCAAATAATATAGATGATGATAGCTAATAATTTTGTGTATATGCTTAATACAGAAGGAAGTAAGAAAGATGTAAGCTACTTAACCGAACTCCCATTTGCTTCTGAGAGGCTTAAAATATTCACCGCCGATCTCAACGAACCGGAGAGCTTTAAACCGGCTATCGAAGGATGCAAAGCAGTGTTCCACGTGGCACATCCTATGGACCCGACCAGCAACGAGACCGAAGAGACCGTAACAAAACGCACCGTACAAGGTCTTATGGGGATACTTAAGTCGTGTTCGGAGGCTAAAACCGTGAAACGCTTTTTCTATATGTCAAGTGCCGTAACCGTTTTCTACGGCGTTGGAAGCGGTGCTGGAGGAAACGGTGGAATAGTAGACGAGAGCGTTTGGAGCGACGTGGAAGTGTTTAGGAATCAGAAGGAGAAAAGAGTAAGTAGCTCTTATGTTGTGTCGAAAATGGCGGCGGAGACGGCTGCGCTTGAGTTCGGCGGGAAGAATGGATTGGAGGTTGTGACGCTTGTGATCCCTCTCGTCGTCGGACCTTTTATATCTCCGTCATTGCCTTCATCCGTCTTCATCTCTCTCGCCATGATCTTTGGTACTCAATTCTTATATCAAATATCTTATAACAACTTTGGTTAGACATGCATACTAGATATAATGTTTTATAAGATAAACTAGAATCTTAAATTTCGTAAATATTAACCAAGTTATAGTCATCTAATGGTAAAAAGCTTCATCATCTCAAGGATCAAATCTTTATTTTTTTTGCTAAAAGAATTAAGGTTCAAACTTTTTTTTTAGTAATAAAATCAAGGGCCAAATCTTTTTTTTTTTGCTAATAAATCAAGGTTCAAATCTTTTTTTTTTCTAATAAAATCAAGGTTCAGATAAAAAATTTGACTTATAAATCAAGGTATAAATCTTCACATACGAATACTTTAATATGTGTTATAAGGATAAGTGTCAAATTATGTCTGGAATCTTTGGGTTAATTATTAAAAAAGACTACAACATGCAAATCCTAGTTACAGTGGATAGAATATTTCATCGTTAAAACACTCGTAGACATGTGACGTTCATATACAATAATTGGCATCCTGAGTAACTATATATCCACTATAGTAATTTCATCTTTTTGTTGTATTGAAGGAAATGACAAGGAGAAGTATTTGTTCGATACTTACAACATGGTGCATATTGACGATGTAGCGAGTGCAATGATATTTCTACTGGAAAAGCCAATAGCGAAAGGGAGATATATATGTTCGTCCGTGGAGATGAAGATCGACGAGGTCTTTGAATTTTTGTCAACGAGGTTTCCTCAGTTTCAGCTACCTTCAGTTGAGTAAGTATATTATTATTTCTACTGGTTTTATTGGTCTCTTAAAGCATTTCATTTATAATTATAACTGTTTTGTGGGTACGTAAAGTTTGAAGAGTTATAGAGTAGAGAAGAGGATGAGTCTGTCTTCGAAGAAGCTGAGGAGTGCAGGGTTCGAGTTTAAGTATGGAGCTGATGATATATTCACTGGAGCTATAAAGAGCTGCCAAACAAGAGGCTTTCTTTAAATTCTTATGGGTTTTTGATTTTAAATTTGTATATGAATTGAAAATATCATTTCTTTTATTCCGTTTTGTAAGATTTTCTACTTGTTGACGAAAGAAAAAAATTGTTTCTACTTATATATCTTTTGAATAATTAATTAAAGAAATATGAAGCGCAAAAATTATCAAAAAGAAGTCGCCCACCGTGGGGCTCGAACCCACGACCACAAGGTTAAGAGCCTTGCGCTCTACCAACTGAGCTAGACGGGCTTGATGCTTAGCAATCCTTGCGCTCTATGAACTCAGCTAGAGGGGCTTGATGTCTAGTAGGCCGTGAACATTATACTAGATTTAATCTTATGAAAACTAAGGGACTATTTAACTAATCGTTGATGAGTGAATCTGACCACGAAGAACAAGGAGGCCAGTCTGATCCGTTGAACAGTTCGTAGTTTGGCGGGTTACAGCTTGATTCTTCGAACCAATGAACTCGGTTCTGTAGGAAATGCAATCAACCTAACTACCTAAGCCTCCTCAATGTCACCTTTGCTCCGTTTGTAAGATATCTCAGTCACTGTGCTCTTTTTCTTCGTAGGATTCGTTGAAGGAGAATCAGGAAGCATATGTATGTTTACACTATAACCCAGGTGATCGGTGTTCGTTGATAATGAACTATCATTGTATTGGGGCGCTTAACTATAAAAGTACTTTCTTCTCTCGTTGTTAAGTCTTATATTAATCTAGTAGTCAGTCCCTCTCTCATGTTGTAATTCCTGTTCTGCTTAGTTCATCTTAAAGTCGAACTCGTGTGTTAACCACGTTTCAAATGCAGCTTTACACCTTTTTGGAAACAACTCTTTTGACTTAACTTCTCATGCCACGCTTCATAAGAGACCTGGAACATTCATGATTCATATGGTATCATACATGGTGCTTCACTGTGACCAAATAACGTCGTTGATGATGCATGAGGTTGTAGTGTCGATGATTTTACATTCATACAAACACAAGATGATATAGAGTTTTTGATTATGGGAAATTATTCTTTTCTTTTGTCATGTAACGTATATACATCATAGGACTCGCAAAAGGTAAAAACGGAAAGAAATCTTAATTTAAGCGTCTGAACAAATGCTCCTCTCCCGACAGATGATCCACATGTCTAATCCAACGGCTAGGATGCTTCCTCGAGTCACCACGCTGGTTCCCACCAGCTGCTCCCACGTGTACCATATCCAACCCACTCCCAACAGGCAGAAACACGGATCTCACCACACGTGTCCCTGTTTTCAACACATCGTGCCATTTAAACCCAGAGATCGCTCTCTGCGCAGCGTTTTTACAGACCAAAACGGCACCCTTGTTGCTCAATTTCGCAAACCGCAGCGTTTTAACGAACTCTCGTCGCTTCGAGTCTACCACCAAGAAGTCCACGCCGGGAAACTCCTCCATCGTGCTCTCGACGGATTCTCCGACCACCACAACCTCCGTAGCTTCCGTCGTAAGGATTCCTCTCATGGCCGACACGTACTCCTGTTTCGACTGCTCATCTGGTACTATACACACGTGTCTCCCGCGAGAGTGACTGGCAGCAACCGCGAGTCCGACGCTGGTCGCGAGTGGATCTCCGCGTGACCATGTCTCAACGATTAGCCTAGCGTTCCATCCGGCCGCCGTAGCTGATAAAAACTCCGCCACTCCTGATTCTTTGTAGCTCTTACACTATATATACATGCAAATTAAAACTTAGGATAAATAAATATAAGCACATGCATACACATATCACATATGATTTATAAGTTGAATCACATACCGATCTAACGGTGTTGATGTAGGCTTCAGAGGCGGTTTCAGGCGACCAGACAAGCTTCATGGTGAAAGTTAAATGGAGACTTTGTGAGTTTGTGATGAAGTGGTTAGGTTATTATATAAATGGACAGACGAAGCGTTGACATTTGCTTACACTAATTAACAACGTGTCAATTGGTCTCATTGCTACCATTTATTACTACTCCCTAGTCCCCATGCTATACTCTCAATTGTGTCAAAAATAATAATTTCATTTCTCAAAAAAAAAAAAACTATATTATGTCTCTTATCTTATTATTAGTTTAACTAAATTGAGTCTTATATATATCCACATACATGCTTATTTGTTTTACTAAGTAAAGTTTGATTTTGTGGTTATTTTAGAAAAAAAAAACAATACTATGAATTACAAGAATTATATTAAAATAAAATCTTACCTTAGTAGTAGTTGATTATTTTTATTTTGGTGCATGTTTCATTTTTCATCCTAATGGCCAAGTGTGAAAATATACGTATAGATCAAAGGATTTGATCGCTGACATTGTGGACTTGGTGAGACAACTTAAATAATTACATGAGATGGTCAGCCTCAATCTTTGATTTTTTTCTTTTGTTCATTTTTAATCTTGGATTTAAGCCTTTGTTGAAGATTTAAGCCTTTGTTATTTCAACATAATGACGATTCGATTTTGTTTTTTTTTCCTTGACACTCGCTTTCATTGTGCCAGCAGCCAAAGGTTATTATTCATATAAGATAACATCAAAATATATAAACGCAATTAGATCGCCGGCTCACGTACCATCCATATAATAAGCTAAACGATACGCGACAAAGATATCTATTAACTACAAATGTAATAATATTAAATATTTAAATGTATAGATGGTAGCTCCATCGACTAATTAAAGAAATGTGAACAACATAAAATAATAGTACTTAGGTACAACAAATATGAACCAATTCCTGGCTTGATTTAACAAACAAATATTTGAATCTCGCTGATATAAAACATATAAAACATAGATTTTCTTTCTTAATCTTAAAATTATTCTGTTAATTAAATTATCTGGTCAAACTAACTAAGCCAATGAGATCCCTCGAGATTTCATTTAATCTTTGTTTTTGTGCACAATTTCATTTCAATCTTAACACACTTATTTGATTCTTTCAACCATATAATCATCACTTTAAGCCAGTAAGATGGTGCAAAAAAAAAGCCAGTAAGATCTGTCGAATAAGTGAACTTGTGAGTGTGTTGTGTAGCCCCCAAACGTGCAAGTAACTATGAGTTATTTTCTTTTGAATTTTTCTTGCATTAAGAACGAGGCAAAAGTGCTCACCAATGTTTTACTTGAACCATCTTTAGATACACAAACATTAAAATTCAAAGAACCAAACTGAACCAAGGATTCAAATACTGTTGGGTAGTAGTTATAAACTTACTTTGCATGACCTTAATAACTTAAATCGGATATTAACTCATAATTTACTATTTTGGTCGCAGCATGCCTGTACCATGGCTCCTGATATAGTAGGAACAACCAAATTTGTAGACAAGTACTCTTACGCTAATTAAATTCTGAAGTTGACATGCTTTCAAATAGATTTACTATTGAGTAAACGACAAATTCACGCTTTCGTTTTATATTAAACACACACGATTTTTAAAATGCAACCTTGCATTAAAATATAAATGAATTTATAAATAACCAATTTGATAAAGGGGATAAATGTACGATATGTCGTACCACTCCATCCTGACTAAGACTTACCAAGAAGTCAATGCTTATCACAACTTGCTTATCAATATCTTATTATCACTATCACTTTTCTATTTTCTATACATATATTATTTTGCAGCGATGTGTTTGGCGGAAAACATATTTTAATCGACCTAAATTTTATTATCTATCTAATTTTCTGTAGAGAATATGCTTTGAACTCGAATGAAAGCGTAACTGGTGTCCCTAATCTCTCCGTCAAATATCAAGAAATGGAGTTCAGAAAAGAAGTTGAACTACACTAAGCAAATTAAAGCTATGATTAATTATGGATTTCATATAGACATTCACTGATAAACTAGATAATAAAATAGTAACTCTGAGCAGCATAGTTAATATGATGCAGAAGTTGAATATTCTGAATAATATACATAACTAAAATAATTGTTGAAAGCTTAAATGATCTGCATTCAAAAATATCATATAATTTAATATCTATATATATATTGAAAATTAGTTGATATTGTAAGCTAGTTGGGCCACCTTGAATTAAAATATGAATAATTGGGCCTAAATTTGAGAGCCTGGTGGCCTGTAATCTTTAAGCAACACCAAACGGCGTCGTTTAAACTCTTTCAAACGAACGATAGAAACCCGTTAAACGATCACAAACCCAATCACGAATTCGCGCGTTGCGTCTTCTACGAGTATCATGTTACTTTGGGTTTGCAAAGGGAGAGATGAATAGTCATGGGTTTCTGAGAAAGATTGGACCTTGCTATGAATTGTAGTTACTTTGGGTTTGCTCGTCAGGTGTTTGATAGAATGCCGCAGAGAGACTCTGTTTCTTATAACTCCTACATCAAATGTGGATTGATAGAATCTACACGTGAGTTGTTTGATTTGATGCTTAGGGAGAAGAAGACAAGACATATGTCACAACAGGTTCACTTGTTTGTTGGTTTTGTGCAGGAAAAATATGTCTGAAATAAAAGGCTTCCCACAACATTCAAATGGTCTGAAAAGCTCTTGTTTTACAGCCTACGTACATCAGCTACAGTTACAAGGAGAAAAGAAGTTACATCATGAAGAACCTAACCAGAGGTAAGATAGTCTGAAACATTGGTGAGCCTGCCTAATATTCCTGGACAATCGAAAGCAAGAATCTTGTTAACCGTTAAACTAATAACTCGCGGCGAGTTTATTCAGTTCTTGCATAACATCTTCCATGGATGGTCTCTGGTTCGAGGATTCATGAGTGCAGAGAAGACCAAGTCTAGCTAGCTGTGCTGCCTCTGCCTCCGGAAATCTCATTCGGAGATTCGGATCTATGAAGTCTTCATTCAGCCGTCCACACTCTACAGCTTGTGAGATCATCAAATGGCTGATTCTGCTTTTACCACTGAGCATCTGCAACAGAATCATACCAAAGGCGTAGACGTCGCTCTTGTCAGTGAACCTTCCTGTAGTTATGTACTCAGGAGCTAAGTATCCCATTGCAGCACTTGCTTTGAGCTTCGAGAAGACGATATCATCCGTGAAAAGCTTGTGAAGACCAGAATCCGCAAGGTATGGATTGTACCAATGATCAATGAGAATCTTCTCTGCGGATAGATTCTGGTGAACTATTGATGGCTTCTTCCCATTTTCTCCATGCAAGTAAACAATGCCTGTAAAAAAAAAAAAAAAAGACATAAGACTTTAAGTACAAGAACAGAGTTTAGTTTATGAAAGAATGAATGAAAAACTAACCTTTGGCGATTCCATTGATGATGGAGACTCGAGTAGTCCATTCAAGAACCTCTCCATTCTCATCCTTGACATCAAGATACTGCAAAAGATTACCACTAGGGACAAACTCATAGATAAGGAAACACTCTCCTCTCCCTTTAGAGCAACAAAAACCTCTCAACCTCACTAGATTCTCATGCTTCAGCAACGTCAACATCTTCAACCCTTTGAGAAACTCCGATTCATCGGATTTACAGCTCGATTTCGCGATACATTTGATGGCTGCAACAGAGCCATCTCTAAGTATACCTTTGTAAACCGAAGAGACGTTACTCTTCCCCAACAGATTAACCTCAGAGAAGCTCTGAGTAGCTCTCTCAATCTCCTCGAGATTGAACATAAAGCTCTCAAAGACTTCTTGGGACAACGCACTGTTGTTACTACTGTTCTGTCCTCTCCCCAACGGGTCCCAACCGTTGGCGTACTCTAAGCTGATCAACGGAGAAGAGCTTTTTCTTCTTGACGCTTCTTTGAAGTTGTACTCGGTGCTGATCCTACCGTCCATAGCATCGAGACTGCTTCCTATCCTCTGTTTCCTTCGTCTGTACCATGTGAACGTTGAGCCACCGAAGATGGCAACTGCGAGTACTGATCCGATTAGTCCCATGACGACTCCTAGAGATGATGACTTTGAGGTTTTTGATGAGCACGCTCCATTGTTGTTGTTACTGCAGTTGCTTCGTTGTACTACTGCAGACTCTGGTTTCACATCGTTGGTTGTTATGAAACTCTTGGGGTTTGTTGGGTCTGGACGGTTTAGGTTCGGTACGTTAGAACCGGTGCAAGCTTTCAGATCAGTGAACCCTTCTCCGCATAAACCGTGATTGTTTGAGTACTGGAACCCATTGTTTAGCCTCTTCAAAGCTTCAAAATCCAAAAATAAAATAAAAATTAAATTAATATCAAACCAAAAAGACAAGTTATCTGCGTTGGTTTCGGTTCGGTTAAACCGGTTTGAAGAATTATATACCAGAGGGAACAAAGCCCGAGAAGGAGTTGTTGCGAATGTCTAGAACTTGTAGCAAAGGAGCAGCAGCGAGTGTCACCGGAACAGGACCAAAGAGATTGTTGAAGCTCAAATCTAGCCTTGTTAATGTACCAACATCGCCTAAACTCGCCGGAACAGCGCCGGAAAGTTGGTTATACTGTAAAGCCAAGACAGTTATCTTCTTGAGAGAACCAAACTGTGTCGGTATACTCCCACTTAACTTGTTGTAACATAGCTGAAGCACTGCAAACAAAAAAAAGCAATAAAAGTTGTGAAATTAATTACAGCTTTTAATTGAGTTTGCAATGTTTTATTTTATTTATTTTTGATGAAATTGATTTTTTTTGTTCTAGTTTTCAGTGATTTCATAATTATGAAGTTATATGAGTTTTGACTAAAAGTTATGAGGTTTTAGAAGAGTTCTAGATTTTTTTTTAAATGGATTTTTCGGTGTTTTTTGTTGGTAAAATTGGTTTTTATATTTTGGTTTTAGTTTTGATTGTTTTCATAATTATAAAATAATGAGTTTTTGGAAACCAAAATTTATGAGGTTTTAGAAGAGTGTTTTTTTTTCAGAAGAGTTTTTTATTTAAAAGAAAAATCAAGAACTCTTCTAAAACCTACACTAATTCAAGAAATAAACTCTTCTAAGCTAATGTAATAAAACCAAGCCTAACTGACTTAAGATACTTTGCTGCAATAAATGAAGTATGTATGTGTGAGATTAACTAAGATACCACATGCACAAACAAGACTGACCTTGAAGATTGTCTAAGTTTCCGATCTGAGGAGGGATCTCGCCGGAGAAATTGTTGACGTTGAGGTACAAGTCGGTGAGGAAAGGCAAGTTTGAGATGTCTTTTGGAATCTGACCGGTTAAGGAGTTGAAATGAAGGTACAAACCGGTTAAGCTAGTGAGAAGACCGATGGAAGGAGGGATGGTTCCGGTGAGACCCATTCCTTGGAGAGAGATGTTAGCAACGCGGCGGTTTCCGTCGCAAGCAACACCGTCGAAAGAGCCGGGGGAGCAAGGGTCGGCGTCGGGAGTCCATGAAGTGAGGAAGCGTTTTTGTGGGTCAAGAGAGGATTTGATGTCGAGGAGAATGTGGAGCTCTGATGAGTAAGATGGCGAAGGAGAAAGGAAGAAGAAGATGGTGAGGATGAGGGAGAGTGAGAGTGGAGAGGCCATGTTTGGTTGTGGAGAAGAGAGAGAGAGAGAGAGAGAGTGAGTGATGAAGAAGAAAACGAATATCTTTGGTTTTTAAGCAAAATAAAACTTAAATAGTTTTGACGTTTGTTGATTCAAAAAAAGTTGTAGACACAAGATGATACAGTTTGAAAAGAAAATAATTATAGAGAATGAGATTATAAAACAAAGATAATTTGACTACCTTTTATATCAATTGAAGTTCTATTTTAAAATATCAAAATTTTGCATTGCTCTGAAATGACTAAAGATATTAAAATAGGTTCTTCTATTTTTTCTTGTCTACATATCATTTTTGTACTTTATACGGTAAAGATTCTTTTTAAAGACTTTTCAGAGAAGAGCAATAATAGTTAGGCTAGTTTTTTTTCAAAATTGAAAATGATGGCATTCTCTCTAGATTTAGTGGTAAGAAAAGTTGTTTCTTTTTCAGTGCACCATCTATAAAATCGTACTTCGCATATCATTGTTTTAACTTTTCATACATCCATTAAAGTTAGGGTTTGCTAAAATAATCTGTTTTAATAAGAGAATTCAGAAATGATTCATCTACCATGCAAAATGTATTTGTCTCACATTTTATACTCAATGCAAATATTTACATTTTGGATGAAATTTCATTGTGAAAATAAAATATTTATACTATTTAAGAAAATAAAAAACTAAATTAGAGTTGTATTTGATTTTTTGATCAGCGTGAGTAAACTACCTGATAACTAGCTCATATGTTCACATGGGGAATAATAGGGTACACAAATAAATGATATTGTTTTGGGATTATTCCACTGAATTGCTATATTTGCTGCAAATAATTGTTACATGAATAAAAAGAGTAGTTCGTATTTTATATAGATTTGTATAATATAGAAAGATAAAAAGGCATCCAAGAGGCATGGGGTTAAAAGTACATAATGGGACAAAGAACGATGATGGAGGCAAGTCAATAGAAGCAACATGTGAACATTTTGTTTTACACAACTGATCGAACATAAGTGAATTTTTTTGAAAACATGTGAACTTCTCTTGAGTTAGTGTTTTGCTATTTTCTTGATTTGATTACAGAAAAAAGGTTAAATGGACCAGCACCTCAGCTCTACTCTAAAGTATAACATGTGAGTTCACAGAAATCAGAAAGACATAAAGCAAGAGAATAAAGCAAAAGGCAATATGACTCCTTCTGAATCTGATATTTCACCTTTTGTAATTTATTACTTCGTGCCTTCGTGGGTAGTGGGGGATGATATACTAACTGTGTAAAAAATTAATTGGTGGATGATATACACTAATACACATGATATTTGTGTGTGTGTGCGCGCATATGTCGACAGAGGGAATGAAATGAATTCACTGTAGTATGAGTGCGGCTGAGAATTATCGAAAGTAATGTCCATTATAACTCTTAGTTAGTGCAGTCAATTCTCGGTGCATATGATGACATAGTTAGAAAATATTCAAGTTTCCAAATTCTTACATAAAAACTCAAGTTAGAACCACTGATCTGTGAACAGTTAGCGTACATCTACTAATTAAACGTAACATTTTTTAAAATCGCTAACTAGTGGTTTTATATTCGATATTATTATAAACATAAATATAAACATTAATAGAAAATACGTCCCATATTTAATACTCCATCAGTTTCATATTAATTGTTATTTTAGGTTTATGTACACAGATTAATGAAACATTTAATTTTATATATTTTGAAAATAAAAATACTATTACCAATACACCTAACCATATATTAACCAATAGAAAAATAGAATAGAAACTATTGCAATAAATTTTGCATTGAAAACCGAAAACGACACTTATTTTGAAACAAAAATTTTATTCCAAAACGACAAGTAATTTGATATGGAGGGAGTATTATATATTACACCATAAATGACCCTGGCGGTTAAATATGATAGTATAATACATATAACAGTAATTCCTTTCTTTTTATTTGCTATGAAAACCAGTAATTTTTTATATACCAAAGATTAATATGGCAGTGTATTATAATCAAAGTAACTCCTTATACAGTATTTGGATCGTCTTCGTCTCTGAGAGAAAGGCCTCGCACGTTAGCAGACCCAGCCTGTCCACATTTTGTTTGGATGCATGAATACGATGTTTCATACGATTGTCACAACAAAAACTTATAATAATAATCATTATAATTGTATATGTTGGTACTTGGTAGGCACCGGATTTAACTGGTTATCATCTATGTGTTGGTTTTGAGCAGATCTATGTATTTTGTTTTGTTACATATCGTGTCCAAATATAAGTGGAAATATTATTAAAAGCCTAGTTTATAATTTTATGTTTTCTCCGTCTCGTTAACTCAGACGTTGAAAACTGAAATTCATGTGTGTTCGATGTTTTTCTTTGATTTATATTAAGATTGGTCCAACGCTATATATATACGCGTGCCAATTAATTACCAGATGTTATAAAAAGCATGCCGACATTTTTAAATGTATTACTCACTATAGTTCTGTTTTGTTTGTTTGTAGCTTTGTTACGTATTTCAAGTTTTCAGTTCACATTTGCGATAACTCGTTTGAAAATCGAGAACTCAATATATGTAAATGTAACCACAGCAAACAAGACCTCTCTTTTGGTCCGTTACACATAATCATACAATACTATCTCCACTTACAAAAGTTCCATACGTAACCTGAAAATTTCACATTTCCAATTTCAGTGAATTCAAATACTAAAATATAGCATTTGATTATTTCATCGGTCTTCTCGCCTAACACGAGAAGACAAAACGAAGTAGTGTCCCAGATCGAACACAAACATTATGCAAGCTTGTAATTACATTTTGTATGCATTTTTGTGAAGAAACAGAAAGTTTAACTCTTACATAAAGTCTTTGTATTAAGGAAGATAGTATATTCAAACAGTAGTTATTACTTATATCAAACAGAACCCATGATTGAAATTCTCTGTTTTGGAAGATATATATTAATTTTTGTTCACATAGTTGATTAGATATTCGATTATCGTAAAGCTCAACCCAATACCACATAGTAGCATACTTTAGAAAATATAATAACAGTTTTGTAAAATAATCGAATAAAAGTCTAAGCATGGTTTAGTAATTTTAGCTGGAAAAGAAGTATATACATGCAATATGCATATACTTGAGAGAGTTCATAGATGTAGTCATATCAATACTTAAATCTCAAAAGAAAAGAAAAAATATTCCTTATTAACAATTTATATCAAATTATACAGAAGGAAATTAATGTTTAAATATATATATATATTGAATAGAAACAGTTAAAAGGTGCAATATGATAATAATATGTTTGCATCACGGAATCCAAATTTTATTGGAGACTACAATAAACCAAGCAAGTCGAAGACAAGATTAAAGTATAAAGTTTCAGAAGCAGACACTATTCAGTTAATAATATTATCTGTCATCAAATTGACTACAAGAATTCACGTGACTGAGACAAATGTGCACTTTAATTAACTAACAATATATAATCGCATCGACAATACAAGTTTTCTCTTTTGCTTTCACGATTCTCACTCTTACATATTCTTGCGTTTCTCTAAACCTTTAATTTTGCACATTAGAATGCTGTTTATTTTATAACTTCTGACATTGATGATACAATCAAAGACTAATAATACAGTTAAAAAGTATTGATAATTGCAACTTAAAAGACTAAATCCAACTTTAAGCATATGCATATCAGAGTTTTCAGACAAAAGCTTGCAAATAAAAAGATCACGCTCATTGCATCAATGACTATATATTTTAATCAAATAATTATTATATCTCTTGCTCTCAAATATCGGTCTTGTATGTTTGTACGTGCTAGTGTTAGCATTCAACAGTAGTGATAAGCAACAGTGATGATTATACCATCAGCGATAACGACTAAAATTTTGACAGTTTTCTCTGATGATTATACCATCAATGATGAATTTACCAGTGAAAAAGAAAATCAGTCGATGTCACTAAAACTGCTCACCGTGAGTAATCGTTGATTGCTGCAGTAGCTAAACAAACAACATTTTACCGCTATCCCTAGCAACTGTCGAACATTTGGCTGCGCTTTGAACCACGGTAGTGAATTTCATGTGCTTTTAATTTTCAAATAGAGATAAAGGGCTTTACATTTGTTAATGGGCTTCTTCTCAATACAGACTATTACAAGGAAGGCTTATGGCCCAAATCGCAAATGACGTAATTAAGGTTTATATATTTTATAGCTCTTTTTTAACACTGGTCAAATTATCAATTATATAATATTTATTCTATTACAATCAACTATCTGCACCATGGTGTAGTGGTCAAGGTTTAAATATTTCCACACTAGAGTTCGATTCCTAGAAAAAACACAATTTCTTGCAGATAAAAAGATGCAAGTTTTTCGGGGGTTTAAGCATATTGTATAAACAATCATTTATTGTGGTCGTGTATTGCAGAGAGAACTCCTTTATTGGGGATGTCATATATAAAAAACCGTTCGTTGATCAAAGTGTTATGGAAAAGAATTACATCGTAGAATCGTTGTCACAAAGCTGTTCATCGTATTCGCATATGAAATATTTTATAGCTCTATAACGACATTGTATTATATGCTTTGAACTCTTCTTACCAAAAACCACCGTAAGTGAATTTCTTAAGAGTTATGGGCTTTCTGATAAAAAGAAAACAGACATAGTGGGTCTTTCTTTATTAATGGGCTTTTTCTCCATATAGACTATTACAAAACAAGGCTTAAAAGCCCAAAAACAAACGCTGAAACTAGGGTTTATATATTCTCTCTCTTGACGCACAACGCAGCAGAAAACAATCTCACATCGAGAGACTGTGAAGAAACCCTAGTTCGTCAAGATGGGGCGTATGCATTCCAGAGGGTTCGTCAACTTCTTCTCTATTAACATCTTTGTATCTCTTCGTCAATCTTTAGTTTTTGTTCTTAGCTATTTCTTCTTCTCATTTTGTATTTTGCAGAAAGGGTATCTCTGCATCTGCGTTGCCGTACAAACGTTCACCTCCGACATGGCTCAAGACCACAGCCCTGGATGTAAGAAAGCCCTACACTTTGATTCATGTTGAGACATTAGCTTCAGTTCTATCTTCGATTGCTGTCGTTTGGTTTCTTAATTGCTGAACTTAGCTTATTCCTAGTATTAAGACAAGAACTTTGGAAGTTTTAGCTGTTTTGTTCCACTGTCTGAATATTGAGTTTGATCTGATCATTCCAATGGGTTTTCTTGTTGAGACATTAGTTTCAGCTCTATCTTCGATTGTTGTCGTCTGGTCTGAACTTAGCTTACTCTTAGTATTAAGACAAGAACTTTGTAGTTTTAGCTTTGTTTTGTTCCATTGTCTGAAAAAGTATCTGTTGATTTTATTATTACAATTGGTCTGATAAGTCCATGGGGTTGTTGTTATGAACCAGGTTGATGAGTCAATCTGCAAGTTTGCGAAGAAGGGTTTGACACCATCTCAGATCGGTGTGATTCTTCGTGACTCTCACGGTATCCCTCAGGTCAAGAGTGTTACCGGAAACAAGATCTTGCGAATTCTCAAAGCTCACGGTTCGTGTCTTAACCCTTTATCATTTATCTCTTATCTATTTAGTTTTATGTAAACTTAAAGAGTCGCATTGTTTTGTTTTGAAAAAGGTCTTGCTCCTGAGATTCCCGAGGATCTGTACCACTTGATCAAGAAGGCAGTTGCGATCCGCAAGCATTTGGAGAGGAACAGGAAGGACAAAGACTCCAAGTTTAGGTTGATTCTTGTTGAGAGCAGGATCCACCGTCTTGCTCGTTACTACAAGAAGACCAAGAAGCTTCCTCCAGTCTGGAAGTAGTAAGTGCTCTGTTTTGCTGTTCTTTTTTATATTTTGTTGAGTAATGATTCTGATATATTTTGTGACTTTTCTTTGCAGCGAGTCTACTACTGCTTCTACCCTTGTGGCTTAGAGCATGGTCTTCTCCACTACCGTTTCTTTTTTGCTGGCTTATCTATGAACTTAGTTTCTATGTTTCTCAGTACTTTGTTTTGTCAAGTTACAATGATGTTTTGATGATTTCAAGGAACCAATGTGTTTAATCTATTGTCTGAATTGCTTTTTTTTTGTGTCTTTTCACTATTATAATCATGGCATTAACAAAATCAAGGTTGTAATGTTACCAAAACATTGCAAAACAGGCAAACGTAAACAAAAATCAGAGAAGTATTTGTTCAAATAAAACATTGCTATGTTTAATATGTTATCATTTTAAGTTACATATGTGCTATGGAATCAAAGACTCCTTAACCAATATTTGATTTCATCAACTAAAACATTGCAGAAAAAAACGTAAACAAAAATCAGAGAAGTATTAAATAGTCTATATTTTTAGAAGTAACGGATTTTACATCATAATACCACCATTTTTGGGAGAAAGCGTCAGCCATGGAGAAATGCTGCTACTCCGTCTTTGACATGGACGAGAGGGAACAAATTAACTTCAGCATGAAGAGGCGATTCTTGTGTGTATGTATAATTGCAATGTTGATTTTTAATTTGTG
This sequence comes from Brassica juncea, assembly GCA_018703725.1. Taxonomy (NCBI): domain Eukaryota; kingdom Viridiplantae; phylum Streptophyta; class Magnoliopsida; order Brassicales; family Brassicaceae; genus Brassica; species Brassica juncea. The sequence continues at coordinate 56,702,473 of CM031935.1, read as the reverse complement.
TGTTTAAGAAGATACTTTTATTTAAAATATTGATTAAATAATGTATAGTTTTAGAAGTAACAGATTTTATATTATCACTAATTAGAATTTTATTGTATATGTGTTGTAATTCCTAATTTTAGGTGTATAATATTATTATATTTAAATTTATTGTAAAATTAATGTAAACATATTAAAGGAAAATATAATAAAATTCAAAACATTATCCATAAATAATATAAATTATGAAGTACAATTCTCGGTAAAGAAAACAAAATCCACTAGAAACCTGCAAAAAACTTATTAAATTTTGTAAGCAATTGGACGGGCTAACTTAATTTGATAGGTTTATAAATTTATAAATTTTATTTAACAGAAAATAATATAAAATTAACATACCATCATCAAAATAGTAAGTCATTACAAACGAATTTAGAATTTAGAAACATTAAGGTAAATTGGCATTAAAATTTTTAATAAATGTGATAACTTGCGCAAACAATTTATTTTTTAATAAGGTAACTTACATTTAAACTATTCATAAGTTACTTTTCAACTTGCGCAAGTAATACAAATATAAGGCTTTCTATACAAATATAAAATAATTTTATCAATTCAAATAAACATTTATGTTTATTATTTTATGTAGTTTATAAGTATATAAAAAATTTGATCACAATATTACTCTTTCATAGTTTCAACAATTAGTTACCATAAATAATTATTGCTAATATTATATAAATTATTTGGAAAGTGATATTAATTGGTAATTGAATTATCTTTTTCTTTCAGATATAATTATAATAAATAAAATTAAAAATAATCTTTCAATCAAATTATAAGAGTTTTAAGAGTTCATTTATGATCAACACGTAAGAAAAAATCACTTATATGATTCTCAATATATAGTAGGATTTACATTTTTATAAATACTTTATATCATTTTATAAAATATTTTAAAATTCTGATAAATTTATTATGTAAACAACAATAAATAACTAAAAAAATAATATTAATATAACATGTTTGGATTTTGTAATATTAAAATAGTTATTATATAATTATATCTGAATACAATTCATCAAGTAAAATATAAAACTATTATAATTATATTATATAAAAATTCGTTCATTTTATTTTTATAGTTTATAAATATTAAAAGTAATAAATAAAACATTATTAAGCAAGATCAAGAATTTACAGACAAATTCAATCGCATAATTGGCGTCATGTTGTATACATTCGCCCATACAATGCATGTCAAAATGCAGTGTCTTTGTGATCATTAATCATAGACTATTAATTGACTATGTTTAAAAATGACGAACGATCACTAATCTTTCTCTAAACTTAAATGCATTCCTACAAAATAAATGATTATATAGATTCAAAACTATACACTTTAGGGAGTTACAACTTATATATAGGAGATCTGGCAAAAAAAAATTATATATAGAAGTAGAGCACAATTTGAGTGATTACTTACTGATATTAACTACAGAGATAAATGTAATTGAGCATTTACAGGAGTGATATATGGGATTTGAGCAATTGAAGATGATACCAGTTTCCTTTAGCAGTAGATTCTCTAGCTGACCAGAACTCTATGTCCTGTATATATATTTCCATTTCCCCCACACATAGTTTCAACTCAAGCAAATCAATATGGCTACTTTCTTTTCAACAGTTTCACTTCTCTTTGCAATAATCATTTCTCCTCTTGTTGAGTCACAAAATCCGATCGACTCTTGCTGGCGTACAAACCCTAAATGGGACTCAAACCGTCGTGCCCTAGCCGGTTGCGCGGTGGGATTCGGAAAATACGCGGCTGGGGGCAAAGACGGGTCGATCTACGTGGTTACAAGCTCAGAAGACGACCCTGAAAACCCTCGTCCTGGAACCCTACGACATGCCGTGATACAGTCCAATCCTCTATGGATCACATTCGCAGGTGACATGAGCATAGTGTTGAAAAACGAGCTCATCATGAACAGCGACAAGACCATTGACGGAAGAGGAGCAAAAGTGGAAATCGCGAACGGGCCATGCATCACGATCCAACACGTTAGCCACGTCATCATACATGGTATAAGTATCCACCACTGCAAACCAGGTAAATCGGGTCTGGTGCGTAGCAGTCCGGATCATATCGGTAGACGGGGAGGATCTGACGGTGACGCAATCTCCGTGTTTAATTCGTCAAATGTTTGGATCGATCATTGCTACTTTTCTCGGTCTGAAGATGGATTGATCGATGTGGTACTTGGTTCCACCGCAGTCACTATTTCTAATAATTACTTCACTCAGCATCATAAAGTAAGTACTTATAACTTTACATTACGTTTTATTATTAAAACATTGAATATTTATAATGGTATTTCTGATATTTATGAAGGTGATGTTGCTCGGGCATAACGACAACAGTGAGGTAGATGAGAGCATGAAAGTTACAATTGCATTCAACTACTTTGGATCCGGTCTCAGCGAGAGAATTCCTAGGTATATATAATCATATTTTACTGGCTAATATAACTGAATGAGATTAGAAAATGCTGACGGTGATATATGAATGATGACGTTATAGGGTGAGGAGAGGTTATGCGCATGTAGCAAACAATAGATACGATAAATGGGAAAGTTATGCGATCGGAGGAAGTGCTGATCCAACTATCTTTAGTGAAGGCAACTACTTTGTTGCTCCTGATGACCCTAGCAAAAAACAGGTTTCTCGCTTTAAATTATTATACCAATGAAAACTAACATAATACTCCCTCCATATCTTAAAGGTTGATATTTTAGAATTTAAACATATATTGATAAAAATTAAATACACATTTTCTATTTATTTTTAGTTTTTCTTTTTTAAAGTTTTGTTTGCTTTCCAATAACATTATAGTACTCATATTTTTAGTTATTGATTTCTGTTTTTGTTTTAAAGAGAAATTCATTAATTAAAACCTAAAACATCAATTTTTTGTATACTGAAGGACTATATAATAGTATGGCTTAGTGTATTTATTTTCATTTATTTTTGAGTCGTGAAAAACTCAATATTGAAAAGGTGTGTTGTCTATATATGAAGGTGACAAAGAGACTAGAGAGTGGATCTGACCGAAAGAGTTGGAAATGGATTTCTTCAAAAGACGTTTTGTTGAACGGAGCCTATTTTGAGCCGTCTAGCAACGGAGCAGTCACGTCGTTGTACGTAAGAGAAGAGGAGTTTTCGGTATACGACGGTTCTCTCGTCCCTAATCTTACTTCTTCTGCTGGTCCTCTCAGCTGCTACTCCGGCAAGATCTGCTGAATAATTTCTCTTCTTCGTTAATGTGTTTTGCGATTTCATTTTTACGCCGGGACAACTTTCATATTATATTGGAAGTTTCTAAATTTTTTTAGGACATTGAAGAAATCCAATAATGTTTACCCCTTGCCCTTTCCAAACTTGCTAGCGCATACACATGAATTAAAAGAAACGGTCTGAACAAATACATATTCTAAATTTAGTTGGAAAATATATATTTTAGAACTTTAGTTTTGTTTGAATATCTTGCTTATATATATTTATAAAAAACGCAACAAAAGATACAAAATTCTTTTATTCCGAACTTGTAGTATACACAGAATCAAAGATAAAAAGAAAAAGACAAAAAGGATCACAAAATAGAAGAAAAAAGAGTGTTATTCGTGCTTTTGTTTTTTTTTTTTTAAAAACATGTTTTCATGCTTTTAGAAAATTCTATTCTCATTGCTTTGAACTCCACAAGTGACCGGAGCTTTGGCTCTCACTTTCCTCAAGTACCAAAAGACTCCACCCCCAACGCCAATCGCTCCAGCCGCTGTCACCGCTGTCACCGTCCCTAATAGCGACAAGTTGTTCAGTTCATATCAGATCAGAACTCACAAGTATTTTATATTATACCAAACTCGAGAATAAATTCATATAGTTGACCAATAAAATATCGTATGGTAATAATAATAGTAATCTTGCTTAATTACCTGTGACTGCCCCAATCTGTTTATGCTTTACAAGGTTAGTATCTGCCAAATATATATATATACTAGGGCCGACCCGCCCTACGGGCGGGATTTTATTTGAAAATATATTTTAATTTTATAAATCATTTTAAAAATATTCTAAAATTAAAATGACTATAAAATAAACTAATAATAAATATAGATCATATTGATTTTTTAATAGAGATTTTCTGTGTTGTAAAAATAAAAATAAATAATAACAGAGATTTTTTGTCTGAGTTTAAAGTGAAGTAACATTCACTATCTTCTATTTTATACAGAATACAAAATTAGCAAAAAAAAATCAGGAAAAAGTAATGATTTATATTTCTTTTTGTTGCTGTTATTTCACTTTAACATAATAAAATAAAATCTAAAGTAGAATAAAAATACTCAATTTATTTATAGAATTTTAAGTTTTAGTTCTTAACACTAATTAGTTTTTACATGATAATAAATTAATCCAACTCCTAGCTAAATCAATTGAAAATTATCATACAAATAGGGGTTAGCCCATAGGATAGATAGGTAAATAATTGTAAAATATATAAATATTTTAAATTTTAATGGATATTTACAAATATAAAGTAATAATCCAGAAACATCTCAACGCATGTTCGGAGTCTCCTAAAAAATGTTCTTGGCAATCAGCCCATCTGCTCTAACCCTATCCAGAGACAGCTCTGTCCAGACTTGAAGCCCCACAAAGGCCAGAGCTGTTGATGCCACTCAAACGTAGTCCACAAGAATTTCAACTTAATCATATTAGCATGATGCTATCTGCAGCAACAACAACATGATCTTTAATCAGTATCAAAGACTTAGATGAGACAAACAAACAAAAGCCAAGTGAGAACAAAACAATGAACACCATAATCACAAAATGAACTTGGTATCGGATCACAGGGGAGTGTTCAAAGGAAATATGATTTATGAGACTAAAGAATACATTGACATAAAAACAGCTAGGAATTTAACAATTTCAAGACTGTTCATTGTATTTTCAACAAATGTTTGAGACACAATACATAAAACAGGTTTTCTAATTCATCTATGTATAAATGTTATGTATATGTTTATGCTGCTTCAAAGAACTTACCAGAGAATTCATCTAGCTTCGACAAAGAATTAAACAATTTTTGCTGACTCCTAAATCTATAGAGATAAGATTTATAAGACCTGATAAATTAAAGTTTCATACCATCGCATAGACTAACTAATAGTGTAGCATCATGTCATTTCTCAGAACCGTCAACAAGATGTGCCTTCTCTTGTCTCATTCTCAGTCTAGCAGCTTCCCGCTCTGCAGCTTGACGCTTTGTGCTCTCTTCTTCTTATTCTTTTATGTGTTTCATCTCTGCATCAGCAGCCTCCCTCTTTAAACGCTATAACTCTTCTTCTTTCTGTTTCTCCCTCTCGTTGATATCAAATACATATTTAGAGCAATTGATGATTAATACCAGTTTCGAAGTCCTTGTACGCTGCATTATCCATCTCTTTCTCCTTCAAAGCTTTATGCTTCCTTTCTTTCTTATCCTTCTATTTTCAAATTCCGGCCGGGATCTTGTTTCTTCTATATCTCAGGCTTCTTCACAACCATGTCATCCTCTTGAGCCACAGCTTCATCACCATCCTGAGTCATGAACTGAACACTGAACAAAATATGAAGAGAACTTGCATCATCCTCTGTTCTTGTTCAGAAGTAATACTATACTGAAGAATTATTGTGATTTTGTTTGGTCTATACAGTAATGTAAGCGATTCAAATCTATCTTATAAACACAACTGATCTAAGGTTTCTATTAATTCATAAAGACTACACCTTTCCCATCTCCAGATGAACAGCATGACGATTTCTGATCTAATAGATTTCTTCATCGTCAATCTCTATGGCTGTGGAGTAATGTTTGATAGCTGTTTCGAAGTCCTTCTTGTATGCGACATTTCCCACCTTCTTGTTTACACGGTGGCTTCATGAGGGTCCTCTGCAGAACATGAACAAATACCAACAAATAAAGAAGATTGAAATCAAACTCAAATGGAATCTTTAAGAAATCTTATGAATGAAAAGATTGAGCTGATGATTTTCATGGGACAACACATACTTTTTTATACTCGAATTTCACAGAGATGACGTAATGGAGATCCATTCAATGACGGATCGTGAGAGTGGTGGAGAGCTTTGTTAGTGATTGCGTTCAATAGAATTAAATACAAAACAGACATAAAGCGGACCGTTTCAGAAGCAGAGGTGAAGCTCAGGCGTTACTGCGTCGCCGTTGATCGTCGATCAAAGGGAAGAGACGATCTCCATCTCCTTGGTTTCATTAGAATTAGGGTTACACACGGATCCATCTCCTTGGGACGCAAAAAAACATATTGTTTCTAGAGCCCAAAACGCAAACAGACAGTGATCAGATCAAAGCCCAACAAACTGGATTTAATGAAACGATGAATTTTGCACCTAGGACACGTGTCGCACTCTCAGAGCATGAATTTATGTGCTGGCATCCTAGGTGGCTCTCTAAGAAGAGAGTAAACCTTATTTTATATAATAAGATATATATATATATATATAATATATATATATATATTAAAAAGATTGAATATATGTAATATTAAGGAGTGTTTTGAGGGACAAAAGAATTGTGAAAGAGAGATTTTACCGTTACAATGAGTAGTGATATTTCCTTGTTTGCAAAGACACAAAAAATTATGAGTCCTCGTATCAAATCCACAAACCCCACCACCTTTAGTGGTATCTTGGCAAAGAAGGCACTTCGTAGTCACGGGGAATTCGAAATCCACCCTAATCCCGTACTCTGGAAACTGATCATACGGTGCATTCCCCGCACCCGTACTCCTCCAATACACGCTCGTATATGTCGCGCAGTTCTGTAGCATCAGCCTAAGAGACTGAGTAGCTTTCGGGTAATAAGAGCAACAAGAAACCCTAGAACCTAAAGCTGATCCGCACTCAGGCAAATGTCTGCACAGATAGCTCGAGCTATCGCATGACGAGTCACATATATCCGGAAACCTCTTGCAGAAGACAGGTTTTGGCTCGACGATCACTTTCTCTGAATCGCAGTTGAAGAACAAGTAGTCGTTTTGAGGGGAGACGGTGAAGTGTGTGCTTGAATCTATGCTGAAAGATCTCGTGGGTCGAAAGTTATCTCGATCTTGACAAGTCCACATGAACGGATCAGATACAAGAAGGTGGGGATCAGAGTAGCTTATGGACTTGACAGGGTATTTACCAGATGGTGTTCTAAGTTCAAGCTTGGTGTTGTTGTCGGAGCAGATGAGCATGTGTCTGTAATAAGGGCTGCCACAACCGTCGTCGATACCAAAGGGATAATTTATCGGAATGTCGCCGCAAGAAGATCTGCAGAGATGTGATTGTGATGATGTTATTGATGGTTGAAGAATGATGCTCATGAAAATGGAGAGGAGGATAGAGTAGGAGTGAAGTGGAGACATTATTTAGAGTTATGTTTTTTTTTTTCATTTGAGTTTTGGGCAGATCTTAATTAAGGTATTATTATTGGGTGGTGTTGAGTGTTGAGTAAGCTTGGAATGTCTTGCTAAGGAGTTTAAGAATCAACCTTGTCATGTGCGTTTCAATAGTTTTATTCGTTATAAAGAAATAAAAAGAACATCAATGAATGTGAATAAATATAAGAATTACATTAGTTCGTATGATTATGTTGGGCGGCTAGAAAGCAGTTCGTAGTTGATATGATCACATTCCTAAGCCCACATTATTCGGAATTATCTTCTTTTTTTGTGTGTATAATTTTAGTTTTTACTTAACTGATAATATCAAAAATCTGTTGGGAACCGAATATATCACTAAAAATATAGGGATGAATAGAAATAGGATTTATCGCATATATAGTATAAGCCCGTTTTTCATGACAATTAAAACTAATTACATCAGAACCAGTGATCAACGTAACAACTCTGAGATGGAAAATCGTGTGAAGAAGGTAATTTAACTTAGTGATGGTCAATTTTGATATTTTGTTATCGTAACTATTTCAAAATTTGTAGTACTTTTTTCTGATGGCGGATTTAAAGAAAGTGACACTGGAGAATCAAAAGCTTAAGGAAGAAATGATTACACTAACGTGGAAGAATCAAGCCTCACTTGCAATTAACGACGAAATATATGTACAGTAATTAACTACGTGCAGTAAATCATTAGCTTAACTAATTTGTGAATATGATTGGTTTTCGTGATCTTAAGCGATCAGATTTGATTTTTAGTTGGCGAGATTACAAGCGGAGAATCAAAAGCAGAGTGAAGAAGTGCTTGCACTAATGAAGAGGAATAACGCTCTACTTAGGAAGCAATCCGAGTTATATGAAAAGGTAATAAAACTTCCTATAACGTACGTAGATCATATATATCAATTAACATGAACATGATAGTATGATACTAACTAATGTATGTGTATCAGTATACTGACATGAGTGAGCTTTGATTATGTGGATATATATATATATATATATATATATATATATATATATAATCAGGCCATAGAGGTTGAGAAATCCAAAGAAGCTGATCTTTCGAGCCAATCAATTGACGCGCGGAGAAACTTAGAAACGTTTCAGAAAGTGAAACAAGAAGTAGACCTCAATGATATGATCTGAGGAACCGAGAGAGTAATGGCTTATATATTGTGAATACGTACGTAGGCGTAACTTATAAATGAGTGAAAGAGTTGTGAAAGAGCCAAAAAAAAACACCTTTAGATACATCAACTGATTTTATTTTAGATTATTTTTGCTAACGATGTAGTTCCGATTTTTTTGGGTTTGCTATGTCCTTCATGATCTTAGAATATCTTTTTGATATCTTGCCTTGCGAGTATCCAAATCTATACTGTTAAATTATAATTCTAATTATATATTTAGAAATTTCTTAAAACTTGTTGTCTCGATTAAAGTAGTAACTGCTAATAGTTTTGGGTGTCCAGAATCTCAATTGTGTTGGCCTGTATGCTCAAGACTGGGGTGGAATGTACTAATAATGTATTAATGACACTTAAAGTTCTAATAACGTAATAACCTCCAGAGTATTTGATAACAATGATATTTGAGGAAGAGTTGAAAAGGACCGAGGTTGTGTACTCAAAGATGGTTCTTTCATGCTTGAGCTTGAGTATGGTGGGTATCGTTTTGTTGTCTTTCTAATTGTCTGTTGATTGTATTTGTTAAGTTAAAAAATGTTTCTAAAATAGGCGTTATGATAATTGATTGCATTAATTTTTTAATTGGAAAACGGAATTAAAGATGATGCAACAAATATGTTATCGAAATGAGTATGCTAATGTTTGCAATGGTTTGGATGACTTTCATGATTATTATCTTGATTCCAATAAAACTTATGAACTTTATGATTTGCTTGTAATAGTAGTGGCAAATGCTTGTATGTGTTTTCCATGTCAATGATGAGACAATCTGAGTCGATTTAGTTTTAGTTCATATTTTTTTAATTCACAAAATTTTAAAATAAGTGATTTGGTTTAAAGGGTTTTTCATTAAAATGAAATCCAAAGTTATAGTAAAAACAATCTACATTTATTAATTTATTTTCCTTTTGTCATGATTAAAATTGTTTTTTTTTCTCTTTTGATTGTGATTGAAACTGCATGGATTATGACTTATTTATTAAATGCTATATTTCTTATAAATCATCATTGGTTGTTATTTCTTATAGCCAAAGTTATAGTAAAATCAAACACCGCCCATAAGCTGAGCGTTGAACAACGTACCACTTTCTTAAAAAATGATAATAAAATTTTTCAAATTAAAGAGTTTGTTAAAAAAATTACAATTGTTGATTCAAATACGAAACTGGATATGACATTATTTTAGTAATTTTACAATTTACATGTTTATCTCTAGGTTCTAGTAAACCAGAAATTTCTTTATATTCTTAGCACGGTGTGGTGAGGATCGACTCTCTCTTTTATGTCTTCTTCAACTTCATGGGTACGCTCGTTCAATAATCTGTTTTGCTAGATCCGCTTGTCACTTATTCTTCTCCGATCGAGCTTTCATTACCTAGACGTGTTTGGTCTAAATAGTTTTTTTCCTGCGCTTCCATGTGCTATATGAAAATAGATTTGAATGCTATTTTGTAATTTTCTCTCATTTTATAAAGATAAAGGTTACGGTCTTGAAGACCCATATACACATGTCGGAGTATGAAAGAATCTAAGCAAAAAAAAAAAAACATATTCTAATGCATATTATAGATTCTTGTATTCACGATCAAACAACAAAAAGGTTGACAACTTTTGATAGTGATTTGCTCACATGTTACTGCTATCATCATGCCAAGTATCTTTTGGACTTTCTAAGCTACTTTCTACAAATGGAAAATACAGAAGAATTATGAGCTATTGCGGGACAATGGAACCTCATGAGAGACCATGGTTGATTCTCAATTTGAAGGATTAGGAGAGCACATCTATTTTTGACCAATAACCACTATACCTGAAGAGTTCATTAGCAACACTATGGTAAGTATTATACACTATGCAATCGCCTTGCTCTCAAGGTTAACAAATCTTACCAACATCGATGAATCCTAAACTAAGAACAGGGACCGCAGATCGACCAAGGATTGTGTTGGGGTTTTTGATATGCAAGAGGGATCGATTCTGTTTTACATCTCGTGTTGTGTTAACAATCACAAACCGCCTGTCTACCAACTGTAATCAAAATAAAAAAATTCATCAAGATTACGCAACATAACCAGCTCGGAGAGTTGATGGTTCACCACAAATATTCATCATATACATTCCCCACCTAACATGAGAAAGCTATTTTTTTTTTTGAACAAATGAGAAAGCTATTTGTTTAAAAGACTGTTATTGTGTGAAAGGATTTAGATGATATTGAACTTACGAACAACGGTTGCTAGACTTAAAACAATAAAGAAGACATTTGATACCTGTCCGTTTTGTTCTCATAAAGCTTTCACAGTTTCTTCTTTAGAAGAGAATGTGACATAAGCAAACCCTTTTGACCTCCATTTCACATCATCCGTTACAAAATCCACTGAAGCGACCAAAAAATTGAAGAAAACAAAAGAGATTTGTAAATGCAGCTGGGTCAAGAAATGTCAAACTAAAAATGGTGTTGAAATTTAAGAGACTAACCTCCAAGTACTCTGCCATATTGAAAAAAATGCTAGGTTTAATGTCTCTTATGTGTTTGAGAAAGATACACCTGCAACAATTGAGCATTCAGTTTTAGTGACAGTAGAGTAACTGAAACTCACATAAGAAGAAGCTCATGAGATCCGCCCTAAGACAAAAAAAAAAAGACGATGCTGTTACATAAGAGACAAATTCACACATACAGACGCAACATAAAACAGAACCAAATCAGAAATAGTGGGTCATGGCATATATGAGACATAAGAGACAACTGAAACTCATAAGGAGAAGATGATGCTTTTACATCTGAAAGTTTGAAACTTCAGGATTGGTCAAACTGCGAGTTGGAAGTTTGAGGACGAAGTATGAGGGCTGACCCTTTTATAGATGGAGATCCACCATCTCTGAGAGAGATTAGAAGCATTGAATGAGGCGAGGGAGTGAAGAAGGCTGTGTTAATGGCGAATGGTTAATGCATCCGTTTTAGAGGAGATGAATTGCAGACGAACCGACACGAACAAAGCTCGACACAGAGATTCGCACACGACGAACCCTAGAATTCAATTGTTTCAAAACGTGAAAAAGGTGATTGTTTCTTAATGGGGCTAACCTTTTGTTTTGTTATCAGCCCAAATAAGATATCAAAGTCCAACCGTAAACCGTAAAGCCCAATCTAACCAAACGTAAGAAACTAAAAAATTTAGAGAGGACACGTGTCACACTTAGATTCAATGACTTAGTGATGTGGAGAGCTCAGGAAGGAGTAAAACACTCCTTTTTTTATATATAGATAGATAGATAGATCTGAAGTTATATATGTGCTATGGAATCAAGACAAATATTTGATTTCGTCAACTAAAACATTGCAAAAAAAAAACGTATACAAAAATCAGAAAGGTATTTGTTGCCTACTAGGCCAAGACTCAACTTTCTGGAAGTAATCAATAGGCACTACACCATCAATGCCTTCAGTCAGAATCACCTTATTGTCTGAAACGTAGAAAGCAATTCCATCTATACAGAAAGATCAAAAGTGAAATGTCTGAGCTAACATAGAAATAAAGAATTTGAGTTCTGGTACTATAAGTTATATACCTTGAAGAGCTTTCTTGATGTCAAGGAAGATTAAAACATTAACATCTCTTCTCATGCCTTTAAGCCAAAATCATGTTAAATTAGAAACATCAGATAAAATGTGCAAGAACACCAATAATATTAAAATCTTACCACTAATCACTTCACCATCTGTTGGCAAGCCACAAGAAAAGTGAACATGCAATCTATTCATACGCTTCAAGCCAAACGCTAAGATCGATTCCAAATTCTTCCTATAAGTTCCATGCACACACACTGCCATCACAAAATAACTCAAATGAACATGTAAAACCATGTAATACAGAACATTAAGAGTAGAAGTAAACTGCATTTACCTGGAGCTTCTTCATGTGACAGTATTGGTTTAAGTAACTCTTCGGATTCAACCGTCTACAGAGAAAAGACAAGCATATACTTATCAATGGTTTCAATAGACATGGCAAGGCCTCAAAACTTTCTATTACCGTGGTGATGGAGTGGCCTTGGTTAGCGCGAATCAAGAGCTCACCATTCTCTTCTACAAGGCTAAAACGTTGTTTATTGTCTCTTCTCACTGCCTGCAAGTTAACAAGCATCATAACGCAAAACCTCACAACAGCTCAAGGAAGATAAGTGAAAAACAGACCTCTCTGATCTCATCAACGGTGTGTGACTTCAACTGCACGTTTGCAGAAGTTTTCAAGTCTAGCTTAAGCAAGTATTTGACTTTAACAACCCATCACCTCGTATGTTCAGTCTCAGCTCAGTAGCCTTGTGTCGCAAGATACGCGTCCTGATTCATCCATTCAAAAAAAAAAACAGAGATTTAATTTAAATTTTTAAAAAATCATTACTTAATAACATCTTGAAACTGTACTTACAAGAGTCTTCCAAGCGCGTCGACTTTGTCTTTAACCTGAGGTCTCTGTCGATTATTATTATCTCTCTCGTCCACTCTTCCTCTACTATACAAGTGAAACCGGTTAACGAAGAAGAATCACACGAATCAATTGAACCGGACAAGCACTTCTCAAAGAAGAGTAAAAGCTTCTTTCCTAATGCTCTCTGTTTCTAACCAAACCAAAAAGCGTCAAATCAAAATCACCAAACGTGTGAATACGGAGATTGATTTGATGGTGTGTGTGTGTCGTGTTCTTGGAATCTTAAGGCTTCATGGAGGGGTTTAATCAAAAAGGGCTTGGTCGGTTTAGTTAGAATTAAGAGCAATTCGGTTTGGTTCTGGGACACCTCTACAAATAACAACAATTCACAAACAGCCCTTTATTAAGACCCAAAACTGATTCAACGATTGCATCTCACTCAGTTCAATACAAGCAAACACAGTCTTACTACTCTTTCTTTCTTCTAATAGTGTTACAAGTGGAAAAAAAAAAAAAAAAACAGATTCTCACAGTTGGATCAAAGAGAAGTGTCATTTTTTAGTGCTTTGTGATACTTTCAAGGACTTGGAAGTAGTCAGGGAAAGTCTTTCTGGTGCAACCAGGATCCTTGATGGTCACTGGAACATCAGCACAAGCTGCAAGCGAGAACGCCATTGCCATTCTATGATCATCATATGTATCAATCTCAGCCGGTTTCACCTTTGCTGGTGGAGTTATCACACAATAATCTGAACCCTCTTCCACTGTAGCTCCAAGCTGTACGCAAAAAAAAAAACCACAAAAAGTTATGCAACGACTAACTTAGAATGAGGAGAGAAAGGAAACTTACCTTTCGAAGCTCTGTGCAAATGGCAATCATCCTTTCTGTCTCCTTAACTCTCCAGCTAGCCACTACATTGACCAAATAGAGTTAATCAACCTTAATCTTTAAAAACCATAATTTTAAAGAGAGGGTTATTAATATACTTACCATCTCTAATGGTGGTTGGACCATCAGCAAAGAGAGCAACAACTGCAAGAGTCATGGCTACATCAGGCATTTTGTTCATGTTGACATCGACAGCACGCAAGTGTCTCATTCCAAAAGCATCTCTAGATGGTCCAGTCACAGTCACACTGTTCTCTGTCCACGACACTTTACATCCCATTTTCTCAAGAACCTCTGCGAATTTCACATCTCCCTACGAGATTCACCACAAACACAAAAAAAAAAGAAACTGAGCTCTTCATTATAAACTTAGTATCTCTCATCTTTGATGATGATAACTACCTGCAGACTAGTTGTTCCACAACCTTCAACAGTGACGGTTTCACCAGTAATGGCAGCACCAGCCAAGAAATAGCTAGCACTAGAAGCATCACCTTCCACGTAAGCATTACCAGGCGACCTGAATCAGTTTCCCCATTTAGTTAGTCATTCATTCATCTTCAATCTAACTCTTAAGTTAAAAGAACTCATTACTTGTATTTCTGACCGCCCTTGACAAAGAAACGATCCCAGCTCTCACTATGCTCAGCACTAACACCAAAACGCTCCATCAGCTTCAACGTCATTTCAACATACGGAACAGAGATCAGTTTATCAACGATCTCAATCTCCACGTCTCCGAGAGCTAGAGGAGCCGCCATGAGCAGAGCAGTCAAGTACTGACTACTGATTGATCCAGAAAGCTTCACCTGAACAATGCCAAAACATATCAAGAAACCATAACAAGGAAGCAAGAAAGAAAGCTACAACTTCACCTTTCCACCAGGAAGGCCACCGTTAGCATTGACACGAACAGGAGGACAGTTAGTACCGAGAGTACACTCAACATCAGCACCGAGCTGCTTAAGCCCAACGACCAAATCTCCTATAGGTCTTTCCCTCATTCTAGGCACACCATCAAGCACATAACTAGAAAAAAAAAAACCGAACTAAAAGCATCAGGACAAGATCGATTCTTAACATAACTAAGAACTCCTTCTACCTTGCGTTGCCACCTGCAGCTGTAACAGCAGCGGTGAGTGGACGCATGGCTGTTCCTGCATTCCCAAGGTACAATTCAATATCACTCTCGGAATCCAAAGAAGCTGGGAATATTCCACCGCATCCTTCAACAACCGCACGGTTGTTCACACTGTCACGTTCCACGTTAAGTCCCAGCTTCTTCAACGCGTCAAGCATGTAGTTGATGTCATCACTGTTCAACAAGTTGTCAACTACAGTAGTTCCCTATTAAAGGAAGAAACTTTCTTCAGTCTCAAGCCTAAAGATGCAGACTTTGTGAAAGACTAATGTTACCTGAGACAGAGCGGCGAGAAGCAGGATCCGATTGGAGAGAGATTTGGATCCGGGTAGCTTGATGAGACCCGAGATTTCTCTGATGGGTTGAAGCACAATCTCTGATGCTTTCTCCGCCGTGGAGAGAGAAGCTGTTACCTTAACGGGACGAGTTACCATCGCACTCTTCTTCAATCCCCACGAAGAAGCTCGAGGAGGCTGCTGTTGCGTCTTCAGGGAGACAGAGAAAGGTGATTTGCTTTGGTTTGATTTGGAGGGGTTGGAGATAAGACATGGGTTCTGAACGCCGTGGCAGATTCTGCTAGCTTGCGCCATTGATTTGGAAGTAATTTAAAAATGAGTTCTTGACGAAATGGTTATTAGAACTCTCGTATCCTTCGTTGTTGTAATGACGGCTTTACAAAAAAACATGAGTTTGTTTGGTGAGGAGAGGCATCCATCACATCGTTCACCAACCCCGACCCAACTCTAACGATTCAACGATGGTATGAGTTTTTTTTTTCTAGTAGCCAATGGTGACTTGCCACGTCTTAAGTACTTTCTCCACGTCAGCTATTTCAGACAGGAAGTGGGGATTTTCTTATTTTTGGTAGGTGAGACTTAAAAAGAGCCTTTTCAGATCTTGGGTATTTAAATGGGCCTTCTAACAAGATATAAACCCAACGAACCACTACTGAAAAGGGAATGTCTTCCAAACAGCTTAACCGAACTCCGGTTTTGCTTTTCCAGTTATTATTTTTTTTTGTATCAATATCAGGTTATATCATTTTTGTCCACCCTATCTCTTTTATATTTACGTGAAAATTGTTATTACGGAGGTGAGACTTGAGCGTACGTATATTGATGTGCCCCTTGTGGATTAATTTAGTAGAAAGAAAAGAAAGTGTCCCTGTTCAGGTGAGAAATGTTGCCAAAAAAACAATATTGTGTTTTTTTATGTTTTTGCAAGTATATCCATGATGTAATTTTGTGATAGATAGAACTCAAGTTTGGTGGCTACCTCTACATACATTGATTGTATTTTATATTATTTTGAAGAAGAAATCTCAGTAGTTAGTTAGTTGTTGAAAAGGCTAATTAAAACATCCAGACTCCAGAGGTGTCGTCAAGTCTTATCGTTATTTCATCGTCAGATGAAGAAGAAAAATACATGTAAATTAAGTTAGTTACCACTAAAATAAGGAAGGCTTTTTTTTGGGCCGTGCTTTAAAGTCAATTTCGACCAGGTGATAATGTTGGTGATCTACCCATAGACTGAGACATGTCTACGTTTCCACTTTCTGCTAGTTTTTGTAACCTTGTTTCTTCCGTCGATGTTACGTGGAACGCAGACTTGTTTTGATCGGCAACGTTTCAAGAATTCAGAGCTTGAATGATACTAAAGTTAACCTTTCAACAAAACTACAAAAGTGTAATTTTTTATATATAAAAGTGTAATTTGAAGAATACAAGTAAACATTTCAATAAAAATGTAATTTGCGCAATCAATTCTGTTTTCGGATTATATATATCATCAAATCAGAAATTTATAAAAGTCTAATGAAGTGAGCATTAAGGGATGAAAATTAACAAAGTTATGTTTTGTGTAAGTGATTTTGTAAATGTATATATTCTATTTAGACGTTGAGGCTTACTTCTTGAGCAGGCTATATAGCCTACCGCAGTCTATGATGTATATATTATATATATATATGGAAATTTAAGCTTATCATCATATTGTGTCCAAAGACTCGATCACTAAACCTAATTAAAAAATATACAGGTTGTATTACGTTAGATAGTTTTCAATTCTTAATTCTTTTTTTTTTTTGTAACACATTCTTCATTAGAAACTTAGAGAGTTAAGTGGTAGAACCACCAGATACAAGGCACAAAGCCTGCTTTGCCAAGCGATCAGCCTCAGAGTTTTTACCTCGAGGGATCCACTTGAAAGCACAGAACACAAAATCTTGACAAGAAATCCTAATATCAGAACAATTCCATATAGTTCCACAGGTTCCAGCTGTGAGTTCAAGGCTTTGATAAGCTGTGCTGAGTCCGATTCGAAGATGACTTGCTGGAACCCCAGCTACTTACATTTCCCCACTGCCTCACGAAGTGCTAGGCCCTCCGCTAAAAGTGGCGTGTTCACGAGTTTGGTTGATCCTTGAAAATGCAGAGTTTCCCCTGTTTTCTTGATAACCCATCCCATCCCTGCAAACTTTGTCGATGCACTCCATGCTGCATCCGTCTGAATAATTAGGCTCCCTAGCGGTGCTGTCAGTTGGTTCCGCAGAAAAGGAGCTTTTGTCTTCTCCTTACTCTGAGCGTTGCTCCACTCCTTTGCTACCACAGTAGCCTTCGTGACGACGTCTTCCGGTGAGCAGAGTTTATTATTGAAAATCAAGTTGTTACGAGCTGTCCAAATTGCCCAGACGATCCAAGGAGCTAGCTGTCCCTCTACCAAGCCAACCGGGGGGAGACAGGGATTGTCTACTAAGTTCAGCCAACCAGTTTCCAAATCTAGTAATCTTCTCCTATCAATTCTCCTAACAAAAGGAGCTTCTTTCCAGACCTTATCAGCAAAATCACAATGAAAGAGGAGATGATTAATAGATTCAAGTTCGCCGCAGCGCTTGCAGGCAGGGTTGCTGTTGATTTGGCGAGAGAGGAGTTTTGTTCCAACGGGTAGAGCACCTCGGAGGGCTTTCCAGACAAGAAGTTGTACTTTAGGGGCAGTCTTCAAGCTCCATACCCCTTTGTTCCAATTTATTTGGCTTTGTTGTTGCTGTCTTTCCTCCTGCTCGTTTCGGAAATCAATTGCAGCAGCATAGCCAGATTTTGTTGAATAGGTTCCATCCTTTGTGTGGACCCAGAATAATTTGTCAGGAGCTCCAAGGATACTTGGTTTGATGCTCAAAATTGTCTCCGCGAGGAAAGGAAACTCTTGGTTGATCCTCTCCATATTCCACTCCCGAGAGTCTCTATGCAGGAGATCCGCCACCTTGAGGTCAATGCTGCGTTCTGGTTGTGGTCCCATTGGTCTGGACAGACTCGAAGAGCTGAGCCATGGGTCGTTCCAGGCACTGATCATGTTTCCGTCACCAACCGCCCATCCCATATTTCGTAGCAGGAGGTCTCTTCCCAGTAAGATTCCCCGCCATCCATGAGATTCCGAGGTCCGTTCCGGGCATTAAAGAAAGTCTTCTTGAGTGCAATATTTGCCAAATAAAATTTTTGCTAGCAGGCAGGAAGGATTATGTAGCAGTCTCCAGCTCAGTTTAGCGAGGAAAGCGTCGTTGAAGCATAAAAAGTCTCTCAACCCAAGTCCGCCATTTGTTTTGAGTTGTGCCATGTCTTCCCACGAGACCCAAGCCATTTTCTTTTTATCATCATTATTAGAGTCCCACCAGAATCTGGTAATGGCCGACTGGATCCTTTTACAGAGAGAAACCGGGAGTTTGAAACAAGTCATGGCGTATGAAGGGATAGGGGAGAGGACGCTCTTGATCATGATAAGCTTCCCAGCCGTGGAGAGATATCTATTGGACCATCCTTTAGCTTTCTGTTTGATCCTGTCCACGAGGGAAGCAAATAAATCTTTTTTCCGTCGGCCAAAATGCTCGGGAAGCCCGAGATACTTTCCCACACCTCCCTCCTTATAGATCTGAATTGTATCCTTCACCACCGCTTTTAAAAAAGGTGGAGTTCTTCTTGAAAACGAGATGGAGGATTTTGCTGAATTAATTGACTGACCAGAAGCTTCTTCATAGCGGATAAGGAGGCTTTTTAGTGCCTCACTGCTGGATTCGGAAGCGTTAACAAAGAATATCGTGTCGTCGGCAAACAAAAGGTGGTTCACCCGGGGGCAGCCTCGTGCTACTTTAATGCCTTTCAAAGTGCCATCCTCTTGTGCTTTGTTACATAATCCCGAGAGGATCTCACTACACAAAATGAATATGTATGGTGAGAGTGGATCTCCTTGACGGATTCCCCTGCTCAATTCTTAATTCATTTGAATGTTGACGTACGGGGATTTTTTTAGTAGGAGAAACATATATAGATGTGCGTTGCATGCATGTAACCCAATTATTCAACCACTTAATAATCATATTTTGGATAGCTATTTTGACTTGTTTACCAAAAAAAATGATAGATAAAACCTTCAATATGTTTTGTTTTTAAATTTTAGATGACCGACCTGCCATCGCTAGAGTATTACGTCCTCTCAGTTTTTATAATTCAACAAAGAAGCATACTACTGCTAAATCAATATATTTCTTTTCTTAACAGCTTAAGTATACAATTAGTTTGACATATGTATATAAGATTTTCCCCAGTCTGAAAATTTGGTGGTTTAGTTCTACTTCTACCTGTAAAATAATTTTATAATTTTGAGCGTTGGGAAGCAGAAACTGTGACCATATGTATTATCTACTGGTTGCATGCTTGATCGTTACAAACTAAGTTGAACCAATCCTGGTCCATACGTTTTCTTTTTCTTTTTTCTTTTGTTTTCTATGAATATTTAACTAGGGAAACTTTTTGATGAATCTTGCTTGTGGTCATGTATCTGACTAAGTGATTATGTATACACAAAATACAAGAAGTTTTTTTTTTTTTTTGAAACTGGTTTGCTTTAAAATACAAAAGGTTTGCCGATTAATTTGTATATATCTTTCCAGGAAACAACATGAACACGTAATATGGTTTTTTTATTTATTTATTTATTTTTTGTTGGCATCGAACACGTAATATGATTAAACAGAATTTTTTGAAAAATGTATTACATACATTTTCTTTTCACCGTTATATTCTAGAATACTTAAACCAGGCAATTTTTTTTTTGATTTGATGTTTAAAAAGAATTGTGTAAATGGCTGGCTAAATGAGTCGTATACTCGTTGAAAGAAAGCAGTGAAACTTCGAAGTAGACGCGACGTCCACGGTTGATTGGCCTTTGAGGATGGCGATTATATACACTGTCGCCTGCATATAATTAATTATTCTTTTATCATTTTTGTCCGAGCATTTTTAATGGATGATTTTTTTGATTGATTTTTTAAGTAAAATATTTCTTTTAATTTTAACTTAAAATTTTCAAATAAAATCAATAAGTTAAAAACAAATTATAGATGATTTTTTTATATAAGAAATTCTTTTTGTCTTCTCGCTTCAATTTTTCTACATTTAATATTATTTAATATAATAACTTGTTAAGAAATTCCCATTCGAAATGCATATACATTCGATTGTCAGATACTCGAATATTACATCACATTGAAAATGGTACGTATAAAAAATCTATTCTGGACTGACTACTTAATTTTTTTCCGTCTGAAATTAATTTTAAATAAACTGCTCAAATTACAGTTTATTGTTATCATTATCATATACTTATCAACAAAATTATTATTATTATTCTATACACGTCAAAAAAGTATAGCCCAAACAAGATAAATAAATTTCAGCTTAGAGAATATATGACAGCATGACTATTACCAATCCATTGGTGGTACTTGGTACAGATATATATGAAATTACATTATTTATTAAATAAAAGCATAAAGTCATCAACACATCTATATAAATACATCAATTCAAGAAATCAATCTCATCTTCCAGTACCTCCAAACACAAACTTCACGTTTCTCAAAACATTTGGCCTTATGATGGCTTTTCGAGTTTATCTTCTGACATTTGCGTTCTTATGCATATTCTTGGCATCGACCGTTTCCGGGTATAACTCAAAACACGTGAAAGCGTGGTGCAGCCAAACTCCAAACCCCAAACCATGCGAGTATTTCTTAACCCACAATTCGGACCAAAAACCAATAAAATCTTTGTCTGAGTTCCTCGAAATCTCAATGAAACTAGCTCTAGACCGAGCCATCTTAGCCAAATCCCACGCATCCACCCTAGGACCAAAGTGCCGCGACACACGTGAGAAAGCTGCATGGGAAGATTGTCTCAAGCTCTACGACTTCACCGTCTCTAAAATCAACAAGACGATGGACCCAAACATGAAGTGTTCCAAAACCGACGCGCAAACATGGCTCAGCACGGCTCTAACCAATCTCGACACTTGTGAAGCTGGGTTCATAGAGCTAGGTGTAACCGATTTTATCCTTCCTTTGATGTCAAACAACGTCTCAAATCTTATATGCAATACACTGGCTATTAACAAAGTTCCTTTCAACTACACCCCACCGGAGAAAGACGGGTTCCCCTCGTGGGTCAAACCCGGTGACCGGAAGCTTTTGCAAAACTCAACACCAAGAGATAACGTGGTTGTGGCTAAAGACGGGTCTGGTAATTTCAGGACGATTAAAGAAGCGATCAACGCTGCTTCCGGGAGTGGTAGGTTCGTGATATATGTGAAGCAAGGCGTTTACAGTGAGAATCTTGAAATACAAAAAGATAATGTTATGTTGAGAGGTGATGGTAAAGGGAGAACGATTATTACCGGAAGCAGAAGTGTTGGTGGAGGATCGACCACGTTTAAGTCAGCTACTGTCGGTACGTATGGTTATATACAAAACAAAACAAAACAAAACAAAAAGATGAATAATTTTATTTACTTTCATGAGTCTATATAGGCTTTACTGTTTAGTCGCCAATTGTTACGTGCATGAACAACAAGTATACGCGTCCTATATGTTATACAGATTCAAGAATATGTTGTCTTTGCTTCTCGTTGGTATATATTCACAAACATACGCAATCCTCTATTATTATTACACAATAATTTACAATGTCATTAGCGTGAAGTAAATAAATTATATGACACTGATAATCTACGAAATGACATAATCTATAGGAATTGTAAATTCGATTTGCATAACTGTTTTTTTTTCGCGCTAATGCTTGATTTATTTTATATTTATTTCAATAAAATGAAAAATAAGTTGTCATTTCACAAATTTGATGATTAAACTCAAAATTAAAATGAATGAATTTGTCTTTTCCTTTGCATTTTTCTTTTACTTTGTTAAATTTTACTAGCATACCATACATACAAGTTATGATAGTCTAATAGATTACATGATAATTCAACTGGTTATAATTAAAAGTACTAATTATTTTCTACATTTTCTTACATAATTGCAGCGGCTGTCGGGGACGGATTTATAGCACGTGGGATAACGTTTAGAAACACAGCAGGAGCAAACAGTGGACAAGCCGTAGCTCTAAGATCCGGATCGGATCTATCCGTTTTCTACCAATGCAGCTTCGAAGGTTA
Organism: Brassica juncea; assembly: GCA_018703725.1. Lineage (NCBI taxonomy): Eukaryota > Viridiplantae > Streptophyta > Magnoliopsida > Brassicales > Brassicaceae > Brassica > Brassica juncea. The sequence continues at coordinate 56,679,817 of CM031935.1, read as the reverse complement.
CCAAGACACACTATACGTTCACTCCAACCGCCAGTTCTACCGTGATTGCGACGTTTACGGAACAGTAGATTTTATGTTCGGAAACGCAGCCGCTATTTTCCAAAACTGCAACATTTTTGCACGTCGTCCACCTGGTAGCACCAACACAATCACTGCCCAAGGAAGATCCGATGCGAATCAAAACACGGGAATAATTATTCACAACTCTCGGGTCACAGCAGCTTCGGATCTCCGACCCGTTTTAGGATCTACCAAAACTTATTTGGGTCGACCATGGAGACAATATTCTAGGACGGTTTTTATAAAGACTTCTCTTGATAGTCTGATTGATCCACGTGGATGGCTTGAGTGGAACGGTAAATTCGCTTTGACAACTTTGTTTTACGGTGAGTTTCAGAATACGGGTCCGGGTGCTTTGACTTCGCGTCGGGTCACATGGCCTGGATTTCGGGTCATTCGTTCTGCCACTGAGGCTTTGCAGTTTACTGTTGATAGTTTCATTGCTGGCAGCTCTTGGATTCCATCATACGTGCCGGTTACTTCTGGTCTCTAAAGAAATATATGTGATTAATTCAAATATTATATGGTATATGATGCAAGTTGTATACATAATTGATTGGTCTATTACAGAGAATAAAAGAATAAATAGTGTTTAGTAAGATTGGAAACTCCCGTATAAATATGGCAAACGCACAAGCAAAGACGAAGACAACAGATAAATATATATTTTTTTTTAATAAATTTTATATTTTTGATGAAAATAACTTATCGGCTAGAATGGATTGGATTATTGTATGCCCATTTCTAAGCTGTTCAGACCCAGCCTTCTTCATAACCACGAGATAATGATTTTGGTTAGGATTCTAAAATTCAATTAAACCTAGCAAATCAAACAGACAAATTTTTTTCATGTACGCGAACGTTAACCGAACTAAACCGAAATTTTGTACAGCAATTTAGGCTGCAGCCAACGTTTTCAGATGCGAACCGGAGTTAATAAGCTGATAATTATTAAAGCTGGACCAAAGCATAACCGATAATTATTTGGATCATAGTTCAATATGATTCAACCAGATCAAACATGATTTAATATTCGGTTCAATACTTTTTAAATATTAAAATTTAAAAGTAAAATTAGTAAATATGATACATAATTAAAATATAAATAGACATCAAATATAAAACATTATACATATAAAATGTTCATATGGTTAGTTTTTATATTTTTTATTATTTTAATAATTTTTATAAGTTCAATAATCTAATCCAGCTCGACTATATGATTGATTCATGGTTGAATTTGGTCTAACCACCGAGTCGATCTAATTTTTAAAATACTGGCTGAAACTGAATTGAAAATTTGTACATAAATTAGGCCGCAACCAACTATATATATGTATATCAAACAAAAAAAATGTAATATTTCATGTGAATCTGAAATTGAAATCTCTATAGATAATATGTCAAAGTATAGTATAAAAGATAAGAGTTTTTTTGTAACACATACAAGGTAAGAGTATTATCACACAAAAAAAGAACTATTGTAGTTTTTTTAAAAATAAAAGAAATAATAAATAATCTAGCCGTTGGATTATTGTACCGTTGGACCTCTATCCATGATTTCCTTTAAAATAATATCTCCTCCTACTAAAATAAAATAAATAAATATCTATTTATTTCCTTTAAAATTAATAATCTAGCCGTTGGGTTATTTCCTTTAAAATAATAGGAGATATTTATTTCAACGGTATAATAATTTACTGCAGGAGGAGATATTTACTTCAACGGTACAATAATTTATTGCAGGATGAGATCTTTATTTCAAATTCTCAACGGTACAATAATTTATCTATAAATACCTCTTCAGGCTCCATGCAGTTTGATACCACTCTTAAACGGATACATCAGCCTCAAGGAGCACAAAGCAATGCCTGACCAGGAGAAAGAGACTCGTGTTCAAAATCTATTTCAGGATGGTTACTTCTACTTGTCAACCAAACAACATTGGCATCTCTCCTTCAGGTAACTACTACTACTACTTACTCTTTTTTGGGGTTATTACAAACTGGATTGCTCACTCTATGTTAGTTTGTATTGACATTCATTGTCTGATTTTAGATATAATTTGCTATCATCCCTTATGGTTTTGCAATCTGTGTATATAAAAGGTATTTTTTGTTGTCCCCAAAGTCTCACTCATTTCAAAGATGAGATAGATAGAATTACCTCATCTTGCATTTTTTTTAATGGCATCTTCTTATTTCATATCAGCATCACTGCTAGGAAACAACAGAGTTTGAAATTTCACAGCACCTTACTAGCAGTCAGAGTCTATAACCAAAAAGCTAATCTTTCTCTAGGAGTTGTTCATTCTGTTTTTACTTTTTAGTTAAGGTCCCCTTTTTACTGCAAAAGTTTATTCTTTCGTTTTATATTGGTACCCCCTTTATTCTTTTTAAGTCCCTAACTAAATTCTCTTTTCTTTATTACAGGGGAGGAAAAAAGATTCAACGAGCTGCTAACTACTTTCGGACATAACCTCAACAAAAGCAAGTCTCTTCTCAAGGTTGTCTGCCTGCCACAGCCCTCAAACTATCACACACAGAGACTGCTTCAGGGTAATATATATATTCTGTTATTTGAACCTTTTGCTGTCATTTTAACTTATCAGATTCAATTATGAAACATCGGTTATTTCTTGAATCAATTAAACGTGAATCTAATGCCTTGACTAGGTCGTCTCAGAGTATATGTTAGATTTATAAATGCTACAGCTGTTTTCACTTATACCCTTTACTGTTTCAATTTGCAGAATAATCCAACTCCCCATGACTTCTGTAATAAGTCCACAAACAAAATGCTTACGAATCTTTGACTCCTCCTGGTAATTGCTCTTTCTCACTTATCATATGCTATAGAACAGATACCAAAGTTGAGTTAGTACTTAGGAACTAATTGACTTCTTTTTTTACAACGAACACTGGTACTTTTTCTCTGGTTATAAACACTTGTTGAATAAAAGAAATAGATTTCATTATTCGACACATTTGTCAAAGTCCAGTCAGAAACAAAATAAAATTAGGAATATGTACTTGCCATGTGACTATCACTACACTCAACTTAAAGATAATGTATAATAATAAGTACACGTTAATCATACAACTAATAGATTATTTTGACATTGAATCTATATATATAGTTAGCAAACTTACAATCAAAGTCGACACATTTGTCAAAGTCCAGTCAGAAACAAAATAGAATTAGGAATATGTACGTGCCATACTATCACTACACTGAACTTAAAGAGAATGTATAATAAAGTACACGTTAATCATACAACTAAATAGATAATTTTGAAATTGAAGCTATATATAGTTAACAAACTTACAACCAGCCGTCTATTATTGATATGAACTTGCGTGCAAACGCAAGTTATTAATAAACATATGCATGCTCTCTCTCTCTAAAAAAAGAACATATTAAAAAGTGTAGTTCTTTGTCCTCCACGTGAGTGATCTAAACTTCCCCACTTTGATATACACATATATGTATTCAGTATTCATATATAGCTATAAGAAAGCGACTGTTCTAATCTTTAGATCTCCCAAGGGATTGCAAATTTTTACCTTCCCACGTACAATGAATTTTTCGAGTTAATATTATTTTACTAATCTACTTAACACGAACAATCACACACATACAAATTGATAGTATTAACAAATCATAAAAAAAGTGAGACAAGTACTCAATTAGAGTAGAGAATCGGCAACATGACGGTGAGGTTAAACAAGTAATGTTCATTTTAAGCTATCAAAACGACTGTACGTAGTTATAAACAATTCATTTGACAGATATCAAATTTTGAAAAGACTAATATTATTTACATATACAAAAGCTTGTGCTGAGAAACCTAGAGATTTTCTCAACCAATATGGATGGCTAAAAGTCTTTTGTTAGTCTGACAATAGAAATTCGAAGAAGAACAAAAAAAATCAAAGCAAAAATGCTCTGTAATTTAACAAAAAAAAAGGTCAAATGGTCAAATGTACATTGCTAGAAATACAAACTAAAAAATAATAAAGCCCAAGCCCAAGCCCACTTGAAAATTGAGTGAAATTGTACATTGCTAATTTCGAATACTTCGGTTTCAGAACCTTCCCTTTCGGTCAGAGTCTTCGAACATAGATGAAGGTGAGTGATCGGATCTGAAACTGACGAAGATCGGAGATGACAGAGTCAAGCCTGGATCTGCAGGAATCTGGCTGGGAGGAGCTCCGGAGAGAAGCTCGCAAAATCGAAGGCGATCTCGACGTCAAACTCTCCTCTTACGCTAAGCTCGGCGCCAGATTCAATCAAGCCGGTACGGTACCTTCTTCTTCTTCTTCGCCTCCGCTTCACTGATCCACAATGCTTCTAGTGTTGTTATCTCGCGTGGCTGTGTGATGATGTAGAACGGATCATCATATAGTAGTAGTATCCAATTGTTGATTCGATTTGCTTATTAATTGGTATGTTATTAATAGGGTATGGTGTTGAGGTTGGGTCACCTGGAGGATCATGGAAGTCCATGGAGATTGAGATTCAATCTTCGCTTGAGAAGCTGTTGGACATTAATGATTCCATGAGTAGATGTGCTGCCTCTGCTGCACCAACAACCTCTGTTACTCAGAAGCTTGCAAGGCACAGAGATATTCTTCACGAATACACTCAGGTTTTTGGAAACTTGAATCATTCTAATTTCAGTGGAACTTGGTGTATATTATTGCTAAGTTGATGTGTAGAACATAGAGTGCCACTGCCTAGGGAGGAAACGTGTGATACTGTAACACATTGTTTTCGTATCATGTATCCGTGGTTAAGTACTAGATGCGTAATTGCGGTCCCATTAGGTGAAGTTTTTGGGAAATGTAGTGCCAAATAGGGAAACATGCTACTACTATATTTGTATCATGATGCATCAGTGATGTGAAGAAGTACTAGACGAGTTCATTACAATCCTGTTTATTTGGTGACAGGCATAACCTTGTGAACTAGTGTGGGTACATTACTTATGAAGTAATATGAAATTATTATTATGTGTAGGTTTGATCATTCCAATCTCAGTGTGATTTTTGCAAAGTTGTTGCATCAAAACATAGTGCCACAAAAAGGAAACATGATGTTATATATTAACCCATTGTTTCCGTATCATGCATCCGTGGTTAAGTACTAGATACATTCAGTCCCATTTTTTGGGTGAAAGGGGTAACCTTTTGCACTTGTGGCTTTTTGTGTATAGTGATACTTATGCATCTACATTTTAATGTCTATCTTCTCGCCTGTAATGATGTATTTTCTAATGTAAATTTATAGGAGTTTCGAAGGATTAAAGGAAACATCAACTCTATGAGGGAACATGCCGAGCTTTTAAGTTCTGTCAGGGATGACATTAGTGAATATAAGGTATAAGAATCATATATATAGCCTCTTCGTTTAGAGAATTGAGTCTTCTCAAGATAGGAAATACATGTTTCTCTTCTATGGTCACCTTTTTGATGGGACGCTTCTTCAGGCTTCTGGTAGTATGTCACCAGGTGTGCAAGTGTTAAGGGAGAGAGCTTCAATCCATGGAAGTATATCCCATGTAAGATACTTTCTGCAACCATGACTTTTTTTGTAATTTAAATGATATAATGATGATGTTATGGAGGATATACTGATTGTTCTATAATCAATTTGGCTGCAGATTGATGAAGTCATTGGCCAAGCTCAAGCGACAAGAGCCGTTCTTGGCTCTCAACGGTCTCTGTTTTCAGATGTTCAAGGGAAAGTGAAAAATCTCGGAGACAAGTTCCCAGTGATTCGTGGCTTACTTGGTATCTATGTTCAACCTGTTATATGATATTCTCAACTAATCTAATCACTTAGCCTTAAGCAAACTTTCCCTTCTCTATCTGTAGGCTCGATTAGAAGGAGACGTTCTCGGGACACACTTATCCTCTCCGCTGTTATCGCTGCTTGTACCTTATTTATAATCATCTACTGGCTCTCGAAATAAACAGTTTGTTCATACACTTAAAGCCTATTAAAACGATCTTTATATCGATTTTGACAACTTTTTTCCTTGCTATTTGTATTATGTGTTTGTAGGAGGATATAAGTCCTGTTCGTTTGGTTGACGCTGTTTTCGGCGTCGGCGTCTGCGTCATCTTAGTTTGATTGTTGTTCGTTTTGTAGACGCTGACGCCGACGCTGACGCTGATTGTTGTTCGTTTCGAAGACGCTGGACGCTGACGCAGATGCTAGACGTTGACGCAGGAAGCAGTTGTTCGGCGTCTGACGCTCGACGCTATTTTTTTTGGCGTCTGACGCTCGACGCTGCGTTCAGACGCAAACGCAGACGCAGGTACCCGCGTCGATGAAACGAACAAGCGTCGATGAAAAAATATTGCCGTAGACGCAGACGCCGGACCTGCGGCGACCAAACGAACAGCAGTATAATGTTACATTCCTAATCATACAACAGCTTAAAATTCCAAAACACTTATCCAAAAATAAAATTCCAAAACACATTATTCACAACATCAAAGATCAATATCCTTATGACATCAGCCAGGTACTTGGTTTCCTTACCACACACTCACATTCGTCGATGGTCCTACTACACAGACAATGTGGTCCAATAAACACCGTGCTCTGTTTTTTTGTTAGATATTTGTTAGTACATATCCCTTTGATTTGGTCCTTTCGACCACAACACTAGTACGAAAAAGCAACCCAACTCATAAATTGATACTTCGTATTTACATTTACACCCGCTCAGGTTATAAAATCTAAAGGGCTCTTTCTTTATTATTGGGTGGGGGGACACACTTCACTGATCAATGATGGATCCAGTCCGTACATTTATTTTACTACCCATGTCCTACATATAGTTTCAACAAGTGTTAATCAATTGGTTAATACCGGTTTAATCCAAAGCTCAAATATCTTAGCTTTGCCAGAGCCAAGCCGGGCTGATTTTACTATGTTTTCCGATAAAAACGAAAACATGTATCAGGTAGATTCGACTATGCTAGGATTAGGTTGGCTTTAAACTATTAGAATCAGTTTTGATTAAACCGGGTTAGTTGATTGTAACATCTCATGTAGTCTCGTAGAAGGTATAGATAGATAAGTTAAACGAGGAAAGTAACTAGAGTTGCTCCCACAGATGATTCGCTTACTAACACTAATTATGGTCTGAAATAGTATTGTTTATGAGTGAGATTGTAGTTTAGCTTTTGGCCTTTTGTTACACATTGGCTGAACGTAGGACTAGGAATCAGAAGCTTTTTTAAAACAAAAGCTTGTTAGATTCTACGCTTCCCAATGGGAGACCGTTTCTTACGAACTTTAAGACAATAAGACACTTAAAAGAATGAGAAGAGGTTCTGTTTCTCTTTTTGGTTAAAAGTGAAAAAAATCAATATAACTTTGTGAAGATAGATGATGGTGTCGATAGTATATAGTACTAACAAAACATTGAACCATCACCTATATTCGATAACTCACGGATCGGGGATTGAAAAGAACAAATCAAATCATAGAACTGTTCTTCTTACATGTTTTAATTGTTACATACAAGATATGTGTGCTATATTGTAATTCTAACTTTTGATTTTACTTGTTATAATTGTTATTTTAGATTCACATGCAAACGCAAAACCTTAATGGTGCATTTTTCGTTTACATTTCGCATTATTGACATTTCAGTTTTGCCGATGACATTTGATTTAAAAAGTGATATTCTCTATGTTTCATATTATATGATGTTTTACCCTAATACACAAATATATATATATATATATATATATATATATATATATATATATATATATATATATATATATTTAAAAAAAAACTAATTTTGTCAAAAGTATCATCAAAATATAATTTAAAACTAACTTATTTAATTCTAAATAGAAATAATAAAAATACAGTTTTTTTTTAATAATAAAAATACAGTTTTTTTTTAATAATAAAAATACAGTTGGCTATATCATTTTTGTAAAGTTAAAATTATCTTAGATTTATGACAAACAATTTATATTCTAAAACAACAAACCCTCTCTAAAACATCATATACATTGAAATGGAGGGAGTATGGTTTTAATGAACTTAACCCAAGGTGCTAAAAAACGAACTTAACCCAATATTTAGACATGTAAACGTATACTAGTACACAGAAGAAAAAAAGAATAAAGAAGTAAATGCAGAAAAAAGAATAAAGAAGTAAATGGTCGTGTTAGTTAAACGATGGTAAATGTTAATAGGATTCTCCAATGGTTAACGAGGTGCATTCATAAATGATCATTTATCTAACATTAAAAACTGAGAGAGGCATAGTAGTTTGTGTATATGTTCGCCGCCTCTAGTCGACTCATTCAAATCTAGGCATTTTCGCTAAAATATAGGATGGATTGATGTGACTAATTAAGCATCATGAAATGGTTTAGGTACTTTAGGAAACTTATGCTTCAATGATTATGCAATAACTAAAGTGTTAACAACATATTATTATATAGGCATTAGATTTGTTCGGTTTGGCATGTTGTTGTGCCCTAAAGAAAGAACTGTGCGGAGAGAAAAGAGTGCACGTGGCAGAGAGAAGCCTGCGACATAAAGACAAAGTGACGGACCATAGGGTCGGAGCCGAGGAGCCTGGACGGTCCATAAACATGCTATGCCTATCAGCCTACATGACACTAGCTACCCTGTGACCCTACTACCTATTCTCTATTTAGCTCTCCACTCCGTACTCTTCTTTAATTTAACTTTCCTACTCGATGCAGTAAAAGGGCACGCACAAGATTAACCTTGTCTTTATTAAGTCTTATCACATTTCATCTAATGAAAAACAAGCCTTCGACTGCATAATTTTATATCATTTAATTTACACATCAATCTTGGTTTACACGATCTGATAATATATGGATATATAGATGCTAGATGAGGCATTTAGAAGTAAACATCTTTATCTATTACTCACTTTTAGAATTTGAATCTACTCGTAATTTTTGTTTTACCCACAGTGTCGCTCTCCTTGAAATCCGAGAATTCGTTACTGTATATATAGTTGTTATTAGGCCAAATATATAAAAATTAAATACAAAGTGGAATCTTACAACGCCATATCTGTTTTTTGGAATAATACTTAATCTAGATTTTCAGAACGTAGTTTTGTATTAAAAGGAGATAAGAATAGAACTGGAGAAACCCTATAGTCTTCATATCCGATACCTTTTTGAAGCACAGAATAAGTAATGCTTTATTCACACATATTTATGTATGTGTATAGGAATGTGCGTATATAGGAATATTTATAATTAATTTAAATACTATACTTCTGAAAAGCCAATATTCTTTCCTCTGCGCAACAGCCCATTTCTAACTTATCCCTGGTAAGTAGTAAGCATAGGCACAATGTCTGTTGTAGTTTTATAACTAGTCAACCGAGACTCGGTTGTATTTTAATTGATGTGAGTGATCTTTGTATAATATATCATGAAGATTGGATACATGCATGCATCTAAAATTACTAAATAGGTATATATATACTCTTCTCTTCATGTAACGAAGTGTACTGTCAAGTAAGACGTTTTTAGTTGGTGACGATAATTTTGATGTAACGAAAACTATAAAAACGACAATATTTCATGAAATAAATATTGGACATGTCATCATCGTTATGCTTTTAATCCTTATATAGAGTTGGGCTTTGTACCGAATTCTTGATTAGTATCTAATCTATTGATCTGTAAGGAAAATGAGGTTTGATTTACATCAAAACAATTGATATCAATGCTTAGGTTCAAACATGCAGGGTTCAGTTTACACCTTTACAGTTTGGATGCTTGTGAAATAAAATTCAGTATTATAACATGTAAAGCATAAATATATTATTTTTCAAAGGAGAAGAGGTCCCTACACAACCTACTTTGTATACTACAATCGAACGATTAAATTAAATTTAATTGATGGATATCAACAAAATAATAGTGGTCTCGTAGACACGTTATTTTTTCCGAAAAGAAAACCTTAAAGAACTATTTCATAAAATGAACATGAATTTGTAATTGTATATGTTATACGTATATCGTGTATATGTTCATAGATGTGGTGAGAGTGAATTATATGCTTCATTAGATTGTAAGTACTTTATTATTAGATGTAAAAATAGACTGGAGGTTTATGGCATTAGTTTTGATCTAAACCAATCCGAAAGGAAAAGAACAAGGAAAAATGCTATGCACATATTACGTTACATATTTGAAATCCAATATATATACATATATATTTATATGCATGCATTCATGTGTGTACTATCTCTGCATGCACATTGCCCAAATTGCGACAGAAGTGTGGGCTAACCCTACCATTTTATACGTTTCTAGGAAAGTATTATCAGACCAACATTTTTAACTTTTCCTCATTACATCTAATCAGGATAAAGTAATAGCCGGCCTTAACAAATAAAAACTTCTAAATAACAGTCATCTAGGATCAATTGTTCATATTGTTTAATTCCCAAATAAAAAAAACCTTACTAGATGTAGTAAAGTGTAAACACGATCTTTCGAATGTTTTATACAAGGCCAGTTGCATGTTGTGAGCTATATATATATGTGTGTTGCCAATTATTTACGCAATTTAACACGATTAGTTACATTACACAATCCACTTCTACAACGCTTGAGATTACTAGTAAATAATAAAATATTTTATCATTGACATACACGAATGGCTCGTAATTTTCCGGACAACAAAAATGTATAAATAGTATCATTTTGCAACCAGATGCATAGATATTTTCTTAGACATATATACTTGAAATGAGAATGAAATATATCAAAAAATCATATTTAGGTTTGAAACTAATTACGTGAGGAGTTTTGCTGGTGGCTTTCACCAATATAGTGTTTCTATAAAGACGTACAAATACATGCCGCTTTAAAAACTTTCATGATAAACAATTGCAATATATTTGTTGTTTCTCTTTTTATATTTCTTGATTAACTTGTGATCTGGTTGATAACTTGATGTGGACTCATAAGATCAAGTTATACATATCTTAATAATTGTATTGTGAATATAATAAAACAGTGATAACAGGCCGGCTTACTTGAGAGTGTTAACTACATATATAGAACTAAATTACTTTCGCTTTCACAGAAAGTCTAGACTTGGATGATTCCCAATATTCAAATGAGTAACACCAATCATATAATTGACTAAAAGCTAATGATAACACAATCAATAAAAATGGAGCATCATGTTTCTCTCTACATACATACATACAAAACACACTATAGTACTATTGTTTAGAGATTGGGCAGAAAATGAAATTAGTAATTTAATAAATATAATTATAAAACAAAATAAAAAGGAATTGTATAGAGAAACGAGAAAATGGCAGTGGTAATTAAGGAATGACAACAACGGGTGAATGAGGAAACGCTTAATCACTCCCATGCACACGTCCCTTTCTTCCCCCCACCTCTGCCGCCCCCTCCATTGGGAAGTGCGAATTCTATTGCAAACTATTTATTAATTATTTTTCTCTTTTTTTTTTAAGTATTCAGATTTTTTTATCAAAAAAAAGTAGTCAGCGTCGTTTCTTCCCTTAGTTACATACACACCCACATTACATACATATATATATATGTGTGTGTGTTCACGTGCCAACCTAAAGCCCTAAGCTCGTGAATCCTCTGCTATATATGCCTGAATTCTCCCTTGTTCACTGGTAAAGTGGTTTGTAATTTAGCGATCATAGCTATATTGATCAAAGTCAAATTAAAATGTCAAAAAGGTGCTCACGTATTACAGACATTCGTCCTTTTGTAGAGGAACGAATCTGTAAAAATCTTTAATAACCTTGTTTACAAAAAAATACATATGTACATTTAATTTGTCCGTGATAAACTTTACCAATATTTTATTGCGATTTAATTTTCATTTAAATTTTCTTTATAAACAAAAGGTTTTGACGGGTAGCTATAATTTCTAAGCTTTATTTAGCTTAGATTGTTTGACAACAACATAAAAAAATTTATTATATGTAGACCTTTCTCAAGAGTTTTTGTCACTATTAAACAAAGTTGTGGGTTTTCTAGTATGCAGATACATAAATGCCAATTTTATACTAATCCAAAATATTTTTCTGAAGAATGGGTTGATACTAATCCAAAATATAATATAATAAAATTTTCTTTTGATAGTACAGCCCAAAATTTTATTGCAAGTTAAGGTTTGAAAGTGATTCAGATGGTGGAATAATGTCCATCTTTGAGTGATCACATCCTTTAGAACAGTTCTGTCATCAATCTTGTATTTTTGTGACCACAAGTTCATAATAGATATTAAAGGTACAAAGAATTAATCAGAATGATGTGATTTATAGATACGTTTTCTAGTAAGCTAACCAAAATTCTAATATCTATATTTACGATGTAGACAATTTGGATTTAATAATAACTTTTGCATGTATACATTGAAACAATACCAGGTTCATTAAAGGTGTAAAATGATGACGAAGTAAAACGCGATGCAATGTAAATTCAACTGCATCACACCATTCACAAAACATTATTGAGGTGCCGATCAATAACATTTAATTTTTATTCCTCTTGATTTTCGAATACGGTTGTTTATGAAATGACAAAAAATAATAATAATTAGGTTTTTAGAAAGAAGGTATATAAATAGAAAGAGAAAAGAAGAGAAAGAACGATAGTTAATTTGTTACTCCCTCCATTTCATATTATAAATAGTTTAAGAGAAATTTGTTTGTTTCAAAATATAAGTAGTTTTTATTATTCTATGTAACTTTTATCTTTATGGGGTATAGTATAACCAATCAAATAATATATATTCATTTATGATTGGTTTAACTATATTTAATTAATATATCAAATGTTATTTTAAAAATAAATAATATTTTTCTTAATCTTTGTGCATTCAACTAAAACTAATTACATAAAAAAACAGAGGGAATATTTTTTATTTGGTTATATTGAATGAAGTTTCTGCACTAAGCATTGTTTGTTTAGAACTGCTCATTAGTTTTATCATGTTCATTAATATATGCCTTAATATATTTATGTAACCCATACTGGAGAGTTTCTTTATAGGGTACGCTATATATATATATATATTGATATTGTCTAGTTTTAATTCTCAAAAAAAATTGTCTTGCTTTATTATTTTGTGTACTTTAGCTTAGTTAACCAAAGTAAATTTAGAAGACGACCTAGAGGCTAGAGTAAGAGGCTTTGTTGTTTTTACTCACATTAAATATCTCCTTTTTCCTTCTCCCTCCTCTCGCTCTCTCTCTCTCTATATCTTTCTTTCTTTGTGGTATATAATACACAGCAACCCAACAATCAAGAAGATCAGATCATTGTGGGGTTTTTTATTTCTCCTTATCAAGAATCCTCTGATCAGTCAAATACCCATCAATCAATCAAATCCCCAAACACTCCAAAAACAAAAAGAGGAGAGCTTCCAACTTCAAAGCCTTTTTCTTCTTCTTAAAACATGTCTATGTCGTCTATGTCTTCTCCTTCCTCAGCTGTTTTTTCACCAGAGAACCTCTCACCAGATCCCCTCTCTCCTTCCGAACAGCTCTGCTATGTCCAATGCAACTATTGCGAAACCATTCTTGCGGTAAATAAAGAACCACTATTCTTTGCTTTCTCATGTTATCTTCTTAATCTTCTCCTTTTTTGATCTAAGTATAATTGGGGCGTTTGTTATTTACTGTTTCTCTTGTGTTTTATAGGTTAGTGTTCCTTACACAAGCATGTTCAAGACCGTAACCGTCCGATGTGGTTGCTGTACTAATCTTATTTCGGTGAACATGAGATCGCTTGTCCTCCCAGCTTCTAACCAGCTCCAGCTCCAGCTTGGACCTCACTCTTACTTCACTCCCCAAAACATTCTGGTATTTAACAATGTTTAAATAATAATTCTTATAAATAGGTTTTCTTGTATATATCAAACCTCAAGGATATTTAATGCTATTGAAGGAGGAGCTGAAAGATGCACCATCAAACATGAATATGATGATGATGAATCAACACCCTAATATGAATGACATCCCATCTTTCATGGATCTTCATCAGCAACATGAGATTCCTAAGGCACCACCCGTTAACCGCCGTAAGAGACTATTTTCTTCTCATTTCTCTTTTGTTAATAAAACGACTTACATATTTATAATTTGGCTGTAATTGTATGATATGCCATTAAGACATGCACAGCTTTTCTTATATGACCGTCACTGGATCTAATTTCAAACCATAGCAACTTTGAATTACGCATAGAAAAGATACTTAAAAAGTTCATTCGAAAAAAGATACTTGAGAGTTTTTGTAGATTTAACATATTGACCTTTTGTATGTGTTGATTATTGTCTATATATCTTGGATGCTTTCTAGCGTTTGTAAGATTACAAATAAAAAGGGAGACAGATTCATGTATCCCCCGGAAATCTAGCTAGAGAGAAAGAATCTGTGTTAAATGTTAGAAGATGAGCTTGACTCTAAAAAATGATGAAGTGATGATGGGCTAGAGAGAGAAAAAAAAGAAGATAATGAAAGTAGTCTCAATGAATATTTGTCTCTTTCTGTCTGAGTATTTGTTTCTTCGCTTTGTCTTTGCCGTTAATTTTACCATTGCCAGCTCCAGAGAAAAGACAGAGAGTCCCATCCGCATATAACCGATTCATCAAGTGAGCTTTATTTTAGTTTTTATTAGTATATAGGGACCAATCATATATGACTTTACTATAATTCATTGTCACATCTTTCTGGTAGGGAGGAGATCCAACGTATCAAAGCTGGTAATCCTGATATAAGCCACCGAGAAGCTTTTAGTGCTGCTGCCAAGAATGTAAGAACCTTAAATTTATCATCCCAAACATACATAAACTCGGTATATTCATTGATTAAATTAAATAATAACCAAAAATGTCCAAGATCCATTAAATCCATACACACAAGATAAACGTATAAATATTTTTCAATATAAAAACACTAGCTTGACCATCAACGTCTAGAATATTATCAGTTAAGGGATATTAATATTATCCTTTTCCAGAGTCTTGTTGCTTCCTTTACTGGAGTAATCATTGATATTAACATCAGGACTTAATTTGAACAAAAAAAAAAAACTTAATTTGGTTTAGACCGCAGGCGGAAACTAGGGCTTGATTTCCCAATGCCTATACACTCTCGCATGCGTACATATATTGTGTGCATAGATGTCAGGTTTTAGAAAAACATGTAGTGTATAGCTATAGCATGAGATTAGGAGTAAAGAGTTTTGTCCGGTTATAACACAAGTTGATATGTGTCTTGGATGTATGTTGTTTATGTGTAATGCAGTGGGCCCACTTCCCCCACATACACTTCGGGCTCGCGCCAGACAATCAACCCGTGAAGAAAACCAACATGCCCCAACAGGTAAACCCTAATCTGTCGACATACCCGATTACATATTTAATTTAATGTCACAATTTATTTTATTTTTGTAAATGATTCAAAATATCTTTAGAATCGTATATGTTTTTTTTTGTTTTTTTTTTCGTCACAAGGATAAACATAAAGAATTTGAGTTGATTTTGATCATATCTTAAAAATTGGTATATAGGAGAGTGAAGACAACATGGGGATGAGAGAAGGGTTCTACCCTCCTGCGGCTAACGTCGGTGTGATTCCTTATTAAAAATAAATTTAATCGAGTAGTATTTGAGACTTTGAAATCCAGTTTGTAGGGTTTATGTTGCCCAAAAGTAGGGTTTCTTTTTCTTTCTTGAACTTATATATGTTATATATGCTTGCGTCTTCTTCTGTTGTTGTAATCAAAATCTTGCTAATTAATGAGGTTTATTATGTTAGTTTTGGTATGGTTAATTAATTTAGCACACTTTTTCACTTGAAGCAGAATTTTAAAACTAAGTAGTACTATTTGTTACTGTTAGCATCTTTGATTTAGTTCTGCACCATTCCCACATTTATTAGAAATATATATCTTTAAATAACTTATGGTTAGTTATCAATTTGAACAACACTTGAAAAGATTTTATGATCAACCCCACATTTAATTTTCCAAAAATTCCTAGATAGCCCAATCCAGAAGAATATAGTTTACAAAAGACAATTATTTCTACAGCCGAAATGTGGGAAATATATTAAAAATTTACATCATTTCATTAACAAGTTTAAGCCTTACAATCAACTCATTCAATATGAAATAACAAAAGGTTAGAGATTTGCCTTTATCTAACAAAAAGACACAATAGAAACTAACAGCAAAAAGCTTACAAAATCTTACCAAAGAGACTTCTCTTTACCAAACCTTAGATCTCAAGCACATTGAAAGCCGTAAGGAAATTTTTTGCCACAATATAGATCAATAGCAAGATCAGATCAACAGGAACATTGAGATTAATCCGCAAGACAATGGTAATAAGAGCGGTGCAGAGACAAACCGCAGCTTCAAGATTAGCAAAACCCTGGAGAAGTTCACAGCAGGGAGTCTTTGCTGGAGAGGCAGCAACAGCGTTGACTAATCCAAATAGGTCGGCGCAAACACCTAGCTTAAGTGTGTCGGTGGGACAAATGGTTAAACGTCTGATCCTTCTCTGGAGGGAGTTTTGGGTGTTTAGGAGTAGTTGATGGACATTTTGTGGAAGTAACAAATGCCAAGAAAAGAAAATAAGTGTGATAAGAAGAGCTGTAACTACAAGAGCCTTAGGAGCCATAGTCTTTGAGGAATGTGATGGAGAGATATAGTATACATGGTTTATATAGAAGAACTTAATTACTTATGTTAATAAATATACAAAAGAGATGAGGTTAAGAAAACATGTGATGAGAAGGATTGGTGAGAAATTTTAAGACACAAGACTATCCAGCTAGTTGCCTTTTACAACTTGAGGAGACCATGGAATATTTAATTAAGACAATATTTATGTCTTGTTTGTTTGTCAACATAGTTATGAAAGGGTTCCACAATCTTTGTTTCAACATTGTTGGTGCCAGAGTGTCTCTCTGCTTGCTATGTATCAGATTCAGCATCAATGTGGTATCCATTACATTGCATTGGTCAATATTAGTCAATATATTTTAAGATAAAAGGGCAAGAAGATTAAAAAAAATCACAAAACCTTTAATTAGAAGAGTCTGCTGATAGAATACAATATACACAAACTGAGAGATGGAAAACATCAAAACGCAGGTGCTTCTCACGTCATGGATTTAGATTGAAGAAGCCCCAAACGTGGTTTCACCACTGTAAGTGATGTAGAGGAAGCCAGCCTCATCTTTCTCCTCTTCGTAGACGCTTGACATAATCTCTCCTGTAGGAGGAAGGACATTGTCTACGAATATGAAGATAGCTTTCTCTGAACTTAGTTTGATTCTTCTGCGAATCACATACACAACTTGACCAACTGTTAATTAGGTCTGATAGGTATCTGCAATTATTAAAATCCAAACCATTCAGAAAACTCCATTTAAAAACTACAAATCTTGAAAAAAACAAGTTAAGATAGGAACAAAGGTAGTTTACTTTTTATTGTCCATGTTTTGGAATTCACTTTTCTCAGCTTTTTTCACAATCCTCTGCAACAAAACAAAACACTCAGACTTTCCTTTACTGATCAACACAATGTAAGATAGCAAACAAATCTAATATTCTGTAACAATTCTTGGCGAAATGTTGAGAAACTTATGATCAGCAACAAACATACAAACACATGAATGCCACAAAACAGAAACATAAACACACATGATCAGCAACATACAAGCTAAACTGCATATTTGACCACGAGCCATCAAATATTCATGATCTTGTTCGTGCAGTTGAATGAGAGAATAAACTGATGATAGATACTTAAAAACATAGATATAAAGCATAAAGACAAATTGATAAACCCGAAAAAGAACAGAACATACATGGATTCTGTCAGGGTACCTCTCCCTGAGCCTTTCAGCTTCAGCTAGCCTCTTTTCTAAACAAACACCATCTTGAAGACTCAGAAATACATACATACATACATGCACACATATATGTGCTTATAACATAAGATCACAAGATCAAATCAGTAAGAAAAAGACTTACCGAAATTATTGTCCATCTTAAAGCTGCTGACTATATTCATCTTCACTCCTATTGATTTATAAGAAAAGAACAAGATACACAAATCAGGTGAAAAGACCAACAGAGTATGCAACAGACCAAATCAACTGAAAACTTACAGAGATAGGATTTTGATGTGATGGACAAGGATCAAACTCTTTAAGAAGAAGAAGATCTTGATTCTTCACTTTTTTCCTTCTATGATTGGATAACGATTAACTACCTAGGATGACTCGTACATTATGTATGTATTCGCTGATATGTCGAGTAACTTGTTCCCCCAAACAAACTACGTCATATAATACCTGAATTTTAATTTGTTGACGTTCTTCTTAATCAGACTTTTCTTCTTGGGTGGATGGCACACACGTCTCCGTCGGACTTTTTCTTACTTCTGCGTCACGCTTTGTAGTCAAATGAGCTAGAGTAACACGGATTACTGAGCTTTGATGGGCCATATTAAGTTGAAATGGGCACATGGTTGGTTAACTACAAACACAAGGTTTGCTACGACGAAATGTAAGAGGCCCATGCCACCAATATACTACTCCCTCTGTTTCTAATTAGAGGATGATTGGTAATGGCTTTAGATGCTGTCCACAGCAATAAATATGTCTACAGCTCTAAACTTACACCAATCATGCTTTTTTAATTTTTGTAAACCCACAACAATTTTAAAGTTTTACGTGTGTATATATGCTGTAGAAAGACAAAATCTTAGAGCAAATTTTATGTGCTTTCCAAAGCTTTAATTCTAGAGCCACAGTAAGCTTTAATCCTAGAGAAAAAATTCTAAATCTACGGCCATTACCAATCAAACCCTTAATCCAAGTTTTAGAAAAAACATTTGTTTCAAAAAGATGTATTTTTTACTTTTTCAATGCAATTTTAATAGATAATAATGATAAATTGTTGATTTCAAGAAAACTAATTGTATTTATTAAATTTTGATTGATTAAAAGTTATAGGAAAATGTTAATCATAAAAATATACATTTAATACTTTGATTTAATGTGTTTTATTAATAAGTATGCAAAACTCAAAATATGGATTAATTTGAAATACATGGAGTATGAACTAAATACCATAATGGGTTGAAACAAGAGAAAGGGTTGAAACAAGAGAAATAGTTTCTAAGTTCAAGAGAGTAGCCTCTCTTTTAACCAAGGGGTCAGCTCAAGGAAAGTTTACAAGTATCAACAACAAGTTCAAACCATCTTGTTGTGATGTGGAGCGATTTATAGATGAAACTTCCATGTTAACTGTGACTTACGAAGATGAGCATAACCATTCAATAAGACTACTCTTGAATTTGAAGAACAATGAATTAGATTCAAGAAACTGATCTTTGTAATGTAAATCACTTTAATTACTATCCTCCCAGTATTATTCAATTTAACACACAGAAACAAATGATCTTTTGTAATACAAAAGTTTTTAAAAGAGGGATGAGATCTCTTAACTTGTTATGAAAACCGTAATACAATACTCTTAACACACTAAGTTTTGCTGAAGCCACTTTTGGGACTTGTGGATTGTATTTTCGACACGACATCATCATGTCCTCTTCATAATGTATCCCAAGATTAAGCCGATTAGTCCCACCAGAAGAACGTACATGAACGGGATTCCACCACCATTCTGACTTGTCTTGCTTTCACGCTTCAACTTCTCCTGCAATCAAATACATATATGTCTTTTTGTTATCAGATAATACTAGGTTTGTTGCCACAGCAGAAGAAACCATATTCATCTACACCACTCTAACAGTTTGGTCAAAGCTATTAAACAAGGTAAAAAAATTTCTTTACGGTGATAAACACAAAGGTTATGATGGTTCTTGGTCTAATAAGCTTAATAATTAATGAGCGAGCCATTGAGTTGCTGATAAGTGGGATGAGCTCAAGAAAAGATGATTCCGTGTAATGACAAAATACTCAAACACTCTTTCTCATGCCAAGGTAGCTCAGAGATATCTTAAGAAGAAGCTCAGAGACACCGCATCCCCCCCTCTCCTCCCACTATGTTTTAAGAACATGTTGCAACTCTTTATTGAACCACAAAAAAAGGAAACCAAGAGATTGACTAATCTATTTGTATAGTTGTAGCTATAAATGGGTTTCATAAGCATGATCAAGATCCACTTTCTTCAACTTGTTGATCTAAACTCTTTCATGACCGAGAATTCCAAGCTTTGCGCATTTTCTGTGAAAGATACATTGTTGCATTAATAGCTCCAGCAGCCAAGAAACCAGACACAGCCTGTCTTGCACTTGAAACCATTACCCTTCGCTTCATTACCTTCTCCATGCATTTCGCTGCTCCTTCTCTTGAAGCTATACAAACTTCCCCTGAAATTCTACCTATACCAGTTTAACCATGAATTATTATCCCTCCATTTCCTTTTATATAACTAGAGAGAGAGAGAGAGAGATCAGAGTTGATACCAGTCTCACTCAAGACTTTCTTTTCCCCAAGTAACTTCCCCATTTGGCTTCTTACTGATGCAGGAAGAGAAGAGACCAGAGAGAGTGATGCTGAAAGGCTTGAGTCCTGTCCACAAGTTGGTAAGGGTCAATATCATAAAATCTTTAACACTGAGCCGGCCATATATAGCTATGAACAGTGTGTACCTGAGCTAAATTAGATTCAGCAGATGAGAACCTCAGCAAGTTTTTGGACTCGCAGTCTTCAAGAACAGGCTTATACATTGACTGGAAAAGATCAAATTGCCCCTTCACAATCTTGTTCACCTAAACGATAGGATATTAAACTAATGGATCAAATTGCCCCTTCACAATGTAATGTACTCAAGAACAGAATTAGGTTCTCTCACCTTATTAGTGTCCTCTGCAAAAAGCATACGCAAGTCTCCCATGTAAGAAAGGCTGCATATTTTGGCGTACAGATCTTCCTGCATAAGAGTTCTGTGAGTTATATAGTGTGTACAGTCTCATAAAACTTCACTATTTGAGCACTAAACAAAAACTCAACCTCGGTGAATTTTGATGGCAAGAGAAGAAGGGCTGCAGATACTGCGGCTCTCTTATTAACAGAATTCACGTCTTCTATGTCCAGATTATCAACAAGCAAATGAACCTGCAACCAAAAGGCACTTCCCTATAACATCTAACAATCCTTGCACGGTTAACAGTGAGAAGAAGACATACCGGTTTTTGTAAACGGCCACTCAAGTAGAATCTGTTCCAGTCCAGTATGTCCTGTACTAGGTCATTCATCCGAACAACCCCATACTTGAGCTTCTGCAAAGAGCTTCACAAGGGGAAATTAAATCATGCAATAACAAAATGGCTTATGGTCAAACTAGATTGTTCATTAGGTTTCAGACAGTCCTACAGTTTCTCTGGAAGTTCTTACCCTGTCGTTCCAACTGACAAATGGGTTGAAGTGAACTCCAACACCTACTTTATCTGCAACTTCCGTAATCTGTACTGGGAGAAAAATGTGTGTGTGTTCAGTGTTTACTTAAGCTGTATGTATAAGCAAAGCAACGGAAGAGTATGTGAGTATGAAGAGAAACAAACCAGCCTGGCTCCACCAAGGTGAACCATCCATGAAGCATAGTGATCTGAATTCATTTTCAGATTCTTGATCACACAATGACAAACACAAATTAAGATCTTAAAATAGCTTCTAATCTATGGAAAGTTTGTGGCTTTCTTCAGAGACTGACCTCAGAGTGCCATTGCAAGGGGTCAGAGACTCCAAGGATGTAGTCCACCATTTTAGACTACAAAAGCAAAAGTGGCCAATCAGTGAAGCGATCAGAGACAGAGAAACACGGAGTTCCAACTCCAAAAGAATATATATATATATATGAGTAAATAAATACCTTGTCTTGGTTATTTGGGTGCAGCGTTGAACCATAAACACAACAGAAATCCACAGGGGGGAGAAGAGTTAAGAAGCTAGCAAGCTCATCTCTTTGGCTAGTTTCCATTTCCAGTGCAGTACACAACCAAACTAATTCCTGAAAGTGAAGAAACTTAATCCTAGGAGCAATTTCATATCTAAAAGTTATTGAAGGATCAAGTGAGTGCGATATAAGGGCAATGTGCAAGGTACGAACTAGATTCTTACTATTCACAAAAGAAAAATGCTTGCTTGCTTCATTAAAAACAGAGAGAAACTAGCTATGAAATGCTTTTCCTCGGTGAGGCTTGCGATGAGAGCTCTCGCCTGAAATCACACAAGTCGATACGCATCATTGTTTTACATGTAGCAGGAATGATGATACACCCACCTAGCTTTAACTGTAAGTTTTGCCAATCAGTAGTAGCTACTAGCCACAGCAGAAGAAACCATATTCATCTACACCACTCACTCTACACAGCTAACAGTTTGGTCAAAGCTACAAAATTTTCTTTCTGATGCCAAGGTAGCTCAGCTTCTTGAAAGCATTGTATAAAAAAAGAAAAAAAAAAAGGTCACTAGAATACCTCAGATGAGTTATCCTGAGGTTCAATCAAGCCTGTCCACGCTAAATCTCGGACCCTAAAGAAAAATCATCAACACGATTCTCATTACCAAAGGCAGAAGGCATAGCCAAAAGCTGAAGTTCGATACTTACAGCAGTAAAATCAGATGTGTGTGTTGAGCTTACAAGGGAATTGAAGATCGATAGGATCGATGTCGAGAAGATCGCCGGGGAATTAATCGATTTCCGGTGGTGAGAGAGAGAGAGATAGAGTGGTGCTCGTCTTCGTCGTCGTCGAGAGAACAGAGTTTTGGGCGTGGGATATAGATAGGCAAGCTTCTTTTGACTCAAGGTGAGTTATACTATCTCGGGGATATAAATGTCATTCTAAAGCAGTGACCAAACTCGTTTTAAAAGAAAATATGTTTTATGTTTGTGGATTTGGATATTAATATGCGATTAGAAAATATATTTAAGATGAATTCGAACAAAAATTCAAGTTTAGTAATAAAACACTTAATGGCAAGGACCCTATAATGCGTTTTAATGGGCCTTGAAGTAGATTAATCTATTTTAATGGGCCTTTACTCTCGCTTCTCCTCATTTCATTTTCTTCTTTTTTTTTTTAGCTATGGAAGAAACCACATATGCTTGATTCTCTTGGAATCTTTGAATTCTATTTGTCCAAAGACTTTAAATTAGCATTTTTAGCCCTGAATTCTGGTCACGGGTCAGGGTCGTTTTGGTCACTTTCACTCTAAATCTCACAAACGTCCCGGCAATTTCTTCCTTTCCTTGTGCACGACGGTCTCCCGCCGACGCGATACACGGTCACATCAAAAGCATGCATTCAAAAATAAACAAATAAATATAATTATTTTTAAAAATTATAAGTGAAAATGTTTTAAGAGGAATCAACCTTAAATTCTAGAGTTTATACTTTATACCTTGAATAAAAAGATAACATGAAATCAGCAAGAAAACATGTAATATACCAAAGGTCCGGTCAAAAGATATGAAACCCAAAAATATATATAAAAAGTACAAACATATGACTTCAAAAACCGAATATGCTGAGGATTTTTTTTATCTTTTTTTTTACATCAACAACAGCAACAATAATCTAACCTTTATTTTTCCATATCTCATCTCTTTATTACATGCCACATTCACAACACTTCGTCACGCCAAAGCTAAGCATATCCTTTTTCATATTCTATTTACATAACCACTATTTATATACCTCTATATTAACGTCTTCTTCCTCCTCCAGATCTCATTATAATACATTTCTTTTCCTTTCTTCAATTACAACAAAGAAAGGTTTTACACATATACATATTTTTTGATGAAGTTCGGGAAGAGGATTAAGGAACAGATACAAGAGTCTTTGCCGGAGTGGCGTGACAAGTTTTTGCGTTACAAAGAACTCAAGAATCTGATCTCTTCTCCTGCTCCAGCTGAATCTATCTTCGTCGGTTTGTTGAACTCTGAGATTGAGAAGTTTAATGCTTTCTTCGTGGAGCAAGAAGAAGATTTCATCATCCACCATAAGGTATAAATAATACATTCTTGTCGGGTTTACCGAGTCCACTCAACCGAGTTTGACTCATTACAAAGAGTTTTAATTTTTTTTCCTCAAAAAAGAGTTTTAAATTTTTAGCCAATCACTGATCTGACTTTACACCTATTAAAAATGTATGATAGTAAACCATTTCCATTGGTTGTTAAATATTTTATCAAAAAATATAATAACTATAAATGTAATTTAGATATGGAAATTTTCAATAGGGTCGGAATTGATTAGTTTTATTATATGAACAAAACTAAAACGAGACTTACAATAAGAACATAATCAACTTATAATAAGTTTGGCAATAAATCCTCTGTTTTTAATACTTAATGTTTTAAAGGACCTTTTTTGTTCAATCTTGAATGATATTTATTTTTTTGTTTATAAAATAAATATTATTTAAATTTATGTGCACGATTGTAAAACATGAACTAATTAAAAAATGGAGTGTATATTATATGCAAATCTTCTTCACTAATTAATGTGTATTTGAAGGAATTGCAATATCGGATTCAGAGATTGGTGGAAAAATGCGGAGACAATGACGATGTAATGTTCAGAGAAGAGATTGGTGAGATCAGAAAGGATATTGTTAACTTCCATGGCGAGATGGTACTTCTAGTTAATTACAGCAACATTAACTACACTGGTAATAAAAAGTTACTTTTAACCGACAGAATCTTTACTTCAAGTGTGTCTGGTCGGAAAGAGAGTGAAACTTTTTATAACAGGGTTAGCAAAGATTCTGAAGAAGTACGACAAGAGAACAGGAGGAGCATTGCGATCACCGTTTATCCAAAAGGTTCTTCGCCAACCGTTTTTCAAGACGGATTTGGTGTCGAGGCTGGTGAGAGAGTGGGAGACGACGATGGACGCGATGTTTCCGGCGTTGACTAGGGAGGTGGAGGGGTACGAGAGATCTGCGGCGGTGAGTTCGGCGGCGGCGGGGGAAGGGATATTTAGGAATACGGTTGCGGCGTTGATGACGATGAGAGAGATGAGAAGAGGGAGTTCTACTTACGGTGCTTACTCGCTTCCGCCGCTTAATCTCTCCGACTCCGATCTCGTTTTACGGCCGAGACATATCCCTTCTCCGATACCTATTCCTTATTGATAAATCTTTATAGATATTTAATCACACGGGAAATGGACTTATCGTAATATTTGTATTTTTTCGTTTGACTTCCTTGAGTCATATTGAAAATGGCACTATCTTAATATTCCGCATTATACTCAATCGAGTTTAAACATCTGATAATTCTGAATGTGCTCTGAGAATATCCGGATTTGTATAACTTCATGGACGACTACAACTTGTTAGCTCTGTTATTCGCTTTTATGTTGTCTAAACAACGTATTAAGGAGGTTGATCAGTTATGTTCCGAGTGTCTGTCTCTACTCTAGTCATGACCAATAAGTAGATTGAGTCAGCCTTTGGATGGATTAGGACACATACAAGATTCTCTAAGTTCCTGGCTTGACTAGAAGAATAAGATACTAGAACTAATCTTTCCATTTCTTCATTCAAGAAGTATAAATTCACTGGCGTTAAAACTAAAACCAATAAGACTTTGATAAACTACACCATCATAGTGGTTTAGAAGCAATAAAAGATTAAACTCTTTTTAAAAGAAAAGGATTAAACTCGAGCAGAGTACTTCAATCCAGAATCCAGACTTGGCCTTTAAAGAGCAGTGAGTGTTTAAATAAAACAAAAGCTAATACTCTAATTGTTTTTTTCACATTAGTGGTTGCTTACGGGGGTATATTCTGTATCGTCGTCATAATATGAAATTATTTCTTCTACTTCTATATGGTACGTTTTTGTTCGAATGGTGACGACATGAATCATGCACCGGTTTTCAAATAATTAAATTCGGATCCGCTACTAATCTGCCTTCTCGAAACGACACCCTTTCGTCCTGTTTTGCTATGTGATTGGTTAAGTGGATGTAGTAGTTTCTTCATTAAGTTGAAGGGGTGAAATATTAGATGAGATGTAGAGAGATGTTTTGTATTCTTTTAAAAGTCAACTTCCTTTTCATTAGTCGAATGTTTTAGAATTGGCCTTGTATAAATATCCTCGTACATTGTTAATCCATTCTTTTAAAAAGGGTAAATTATATGCAACTTGGTACTATAAACTTTGCTGACTTTAGTTAGACTAGTTAACAAAACTTAAAGTTCAAATGTGATAATAGTCTAGAGCAGATATCATTGTATACATGAATGTTGAACTTTCTAGGTAGGATAGAGCTGATATCATTTATTCATCATAAATATTAGCTTTGTGATATTCATTTGTTTGCAAAAGTACAAAACGATTATTTTTTTCTAAGAAATGGCATACAAAACGATTAATTCTAAGCTAATTAAAATGATGTAAGAACAAAATCAGCTAAACTGAAACTTAGATACCGATAAACAAGCTAAGTTGTTTCGAAAAAAATCATATTACATATAAAATGTCGTTAGTTTTGTAGTTTATGTTCCATTATCTCTTAGAAATACAACTACAAAATATAATTGCTGCCGTTCGGCCGTTCGGCCTTTCGGCTCAATATAACACGTATAAAATATACATGCAACGTCTTCAGTGAACTTTTTTTTTGAAAGAAAAAATAATGGACACTAACTTCAATGAACTTTTCTCACCATATCCCCATCAGATTTATAGTTGCAACAAAATGGGTATTCTTAGACTGTGATTAGCGTCACAGTCTAATGAACAACACGTTATCACGAGCTAAATAGGGAAATATTCCGTAAATACTATTGACCGATCGAGATGATCCTGTTATTTTGTCAAGAATATGTTTTTCCGGAAAAGTTCCAAATATGATCAACGCGTTGCCGAAGGGACATCAACCGGATTGGCATTAATGTAAATGTTGTCAAGACTCACTTAGCTAGCCACCTTGGGTATATACATTCAGAAAAGAAGAACACTTGTAATATATACTTCTTTTTGTTAACAGATGTCATATATTCGATGTTGTTATCTCACTTTATTTGTGGTTACCCCTCTTTGCATTGCGTGCGATCTTCATTTTTTTGTTAGCTTTATACATTTGACACCTCTCTCTCTTTTAGTTCTTTTTTTTTACATATCATAGCTTATAGAAGAGTGACGTTTAAGGACATTTGCCTTCTTTAATATGAACTTTATGGAAATATAATCTTATATTTTAACTTCTCCATTCGCACAAGTGAAAAAAGAATTAAGTAAAATACATTTTCCTTACCTTCATAACTTATTTTGTTGTCGCTGTTGTTGTGCGTGTTCAACAACAGAGGATGTTCGTGCCAGTTAGTAGACGTAGCAAAGCAAATGCATGACATGGTCTCGCAGATTTGAGAAAAATAAAAATTCACAAAATAGTACTAACGTTTTTGGTACGCTTAGTCCGTTCCATTCAAAAACCGTAATCATTCAAAAATCTGTATTAAAATACTCTTGATATTTTTCTCTTGAATATTTACCAAACAAAGAAAAAGAAGTACCCTTGGATAATTTATTTTTAGAAATGAAAATGGATTAGTGATACTTTGTGAGCACTAAATCCAAGTGATTAGCGAATAACCACCTAACAAAACATGGAATAATGATTTTTCTTCGCAAACACATTAAATCATAGTGAGTAGCCACCAAACTGTGCAATGAGACTAGTTTCAAAACCACTTTAAATCACAACTTTGTTGATATCTACTTGGTGGTCATTATGAACATCAGTCATTGGTTTTGATTCCAGATCATAAGTAAAGAATAAAGTATACGTGAAGAATAATTCTAAGTTGGTGGTAGTTTCAAACCCAATGGCCAAATTTGATTCTACAGTGAAAATGATATAGAAACTAAGACAAAAAAAATAAAGTTGATTTTTTTCCTTTTTAGATTTGACTTCCATTTTAATAATAGTAGGAGCTAAAGAGATTAGATGAAGTGGGCACTTCTATAGCTTCTAAAATGATATAGAAACTAAGACTTTATAGTTACAAACAAAAGAAAAATACTAAGAATTTATATAATTCGACTACCTAAACATGTTAAGAATTTTATAATAATTTAAAAAAAACTTACACAATTTTTCTTCTATTCACTAATGAAAATTTAATGCTCATTGATTTAGGCCAACAAGACGTGAGGCTGGTACTGAAAGACATGGCGTTAGAACATGTAAAAGTAGCCACCATTGCATTTAAATATATAAATCATAATAACCAAAAACAAATTAAAACATAAACTCGTTTTTTAAAGTTCGATCAAACAAGAAAAAAAGAAAGAATAATAATAAACCGATAAGATCACGCAAAGTCTGTTACCTTTTTTTTTTGTTTTTCACCATTCATCAAACACCACAGAGGGTTCATCGTCTTCGTTTGGCGCAGGAAAATTAAGATCAATCATCCTCTGTTTCACTGATACTTCTTTAGGGATTATATGATTTACAGACAAGACTCTTCCTGGTACGACGATGTTGTTGATTCCGTGTGACCTCTTGTGACCACCAAGCGCTTGTCCTGAACTGAAAACTCTAAAACAGATCGGACATTGGTGATCTTTCTTCTCACCGACTCCATTAACAGAGTACTCTGTTTTCTCATGCTCTGTTTTCGTGAAAGTCTTGTTCTTTTTGTGGCTTGCTCTGTGTCCACCTAACGCTTGATAAGATTTGAACACTTTACCGCAAGTCTCGCACTTGAATCTCCCTCTTCCTCCTCTGTTCTTGCATTCATGATCTGACTCATCATCATCATCATCATCTTCTTCTTCTTCAACTACAGTCTTGTGTTGCTTCCACTTGTCTCTCGAGAGCATAATGAGACAAAAGGCGAGATCTTCCTCCGTTGTCGTGTCAGAAGCTGAGCTATGATGATGATGATGTTCTGTCTCTCCTGCTTGGCTAGTTTTCAGCTTCTTAAAGTCGAAATCGAACGATCCGAGTTTCCTAGTTCGCTTGGATCGTCTCCGAGTTGGGTTAACCCTCGATGACTCTGTTTCGCTTTCGGAGAAACCAAACTCCATTTCTTTATCATCAGCCATCTGAACAGTGGTACTCTTGGTAGGATCATCAAACTCACCAGATGAAGAGGAAGCATCATCCGACTCTGTCTCCTCGCTGAGTTGACTCGGCCGTTCTTGATAAAGATCATCACGTTTTGAAGAAGAAAGAGTAAGCATGTGAGATCTCATGTGACCACCTAAAGCGCTTCCGTTGATGAAGCTCTTGAAGCAAAATCTACACTTGTATCTCTCCATCTTCAACAGCACCAAAGAAGCTTCTTGGGGTTACCTCTTTACAAAGAAGAGAGAAGAAGGAGAAGAAGTAGAGAAGCTACAAAAGGAGAGTACGTGACAAAAGCATTCTTCTTCTGCAGAATAGAAGAAGAAGAATAAAAAGCAATTAAACTTTAAAAATTATTTATTTTTAACTTCCTTTTCTTTGTCTCACGCTATATTTATAAATTTCTTTAATTAATCGAAAGAAACTGAAAGAGTAAAATTTTGTTTACTTTTGACAATGTAACATGCGAGTTTTGCCCGTTTCTGCAAAAAATGAATAATTATAATCTTTTCCCATAATACCCTTCTCATTAATCGGATTAAAAATAGTAAAACTTCTATTTTAACACCACCGAATAATCAGACGCAACGCGGCTTTGTTGTCTATTTTCAGCGCAACTTTAATCTCACTGCGCCAGAAACAATTATTTACCGATCTCGTAAGGGTATATTTGGTATTTCCTAACCTTGTAACGATTCGGACCAGAACAAAGCGTTGTCCAAACAATATGACGGGAAAATGTTAACATTGTTATGGCTGTTAGTTTTTCAGTTTGTGACAGCCACGTACTGTTTCAGACGACGGTTAGATAACTTGTCCTCACCCACCAGTAACTTTCTAATGTAACAAAACTAGAAGTAAATAAATTAATTAATTTTCAGATTCTGCTTGCCCTCTCCCTTTTTCATGAGTCTCGCCAACTGTCAGTGACGATATCTCTTACCAAGTTAAAAGCCAGCATGATTCTCATTCTAATACCTGACTTAATTATATTAAGAGTATATAATCTTAATTTTAATTCCACGAATCACTCGAGTTAAGACGATTAGGAATGCCACAAATTGTGAAAAGATTGGATTTCCCCTTTGATTTTGGATCTTCAGAGCTAGAAATTAATGAGAAAAAGTCAAGAAGCCATAATTTTCGTTTATCAATAAGACAATAACACTGCCACACGTTCTTGTTCAATAAAAACAAATACTACCAGCTAAAGTCCATTGAACTTAAAATGAAACTAACGATTAACAAAACTAAAAAGGTATATGCTATAGTAGGAGGAGTAACCAAAAAAGTATAACCTCTATAAGCTACAAACGCATTTAACTTTGGACCCACTAAGATTGATGCGTTTAGTTTAATACAAACCTAACCACATCTCACTTTATTTTATCGTAACACTGTACTAGACGTGATCAAACGACCCACACAACGATCATGTGATCTTTTACGATACACTGAACTGATCATTCAAAGATCAAATCAACCATAACTAGTGGAAAAGCTTGTACAAGTAGGAGTTAGAGTTTTGCTTTTACAACATTTAGTGTGCATGGTCGATCACAAATCTTTAAACAAAATTAAAGTCATACGTTCGATAATTGTCGGTTACAAAAAACAAACACAAAATGTACTCAAAGAACTTACTTAGTTAGGCAATTTAACACACAAAGGACTTTTTAACTGAAATTTAGAGATCTTTTGAATCAAAGTTGTGGAAGCAATTGGTCTACTACGCAAAGTGTAAAAGTTGATATTCTTCTTCAATGGCATGACTTAATGGTGGTGCCAAACCACTTACGCTACTCTCTTAGAAAAAACAAAAAAAGTTCATCACTGCTTTAAACTTTCCCGTTGACTTGTCTCGTTAGTATTTCAAATTAATATTTCACTATTAATAAAATATATGCGAGTATCTGTTACTTATTGTCAACCCAGCATGTAACATTGGGTGGTAATGTCTTTTTTGCACATAGATTAATCACAATACTCATGATCAAGTCAACTAATACGAGGCGTCAATTTTACGTAAAAACATATATAGATCACTTCAGTGAACTCGTTATCTTCCCTGTCGAGCGCAAAACTTTGTTCGAGTAATGCTGATAGGCTTTAGCTTGGGCTTTTATGGGCCTCCATCGTGGGTCTTAAACAGGCCCTGATAATGACGATGATGTGGCGTTACTTTATTGGATAATACGATATCAAGTGCGTGGCGAGAATAACCCGTGTAATAAAATGGTGCGAGTCCGGTTAACTCCAAAGCTCCCAAAAAAACTCTTCGTCTCTCGTTATCGTTCTCGACGACATCAGAACTCTAAATCCGATTCAGGTGAGTTTTGATTTGATTTCATTGATGTATGATCCAGTGTCCGGTATATCTGTATGATTCGATGATTCGTTAGATCTGTTGTTATGTTAGATGAGAATGCAGATCTGATTACGAGATCTCATTGGTCTACGATTATGCATCTGAGAATTTTGGCTTGAATCATTCTAGGTTTACGATTCATATTTTGAAATCGATTTGCTGGATTTGAATGCTAATCTTTTGCATAGAATCTGTTACATTCCTAATTAGCAAAGTGTTTTTAATGTTTAGAATATTAAGGTTAGCTGCTGAGAATAATTCAAAAATTTCTCAAACGCAGTTAGTTAAAGAAGAGAAAGATGGTGGGAAGTGGAGCTCCACAGAGAGGAAGTGCAGCTGCAGCTGCAAGCATGCGTAGGAGGAAGCCTAGTGGAAGTGGAGGAGGAGGAGGAGCCTCTGGTGCAGCAGGATCCATGCTTCAGTTCTACACGGATGACGCACCGGGTCTCAAGATCTCCCCTAATGTTGTCCTTGTCATGAGCATCGGTTTCATTGCTTTCGTCGCTGTCCTTCATGTCATGGGCAAGCTCTACTTTGTCAAGTGATTCACAGTAGAATGTGACTGCTAGTGATCAGAATTTTTATAGAATGGTTTCAACTCATGTTTTTAATTTTGTGGAATATAATCTCTTAAATAATTCCAGTTCGACATTTAGAGTTTCCATGTTTTTCATATAAATCTAAGGATAAAACACAAACTCACATATTCAGAGGGAAATTAACCTATGATATGAGTATTTATGGTTTTAATTTAAACAATTAAGAAATAAAAAGGGAAATGTTGAAAGCTAAATTGAAATTGAATGATCAATTAACCTGTGATATGGGTTATTTGGACACTCAAGGAATAAAAAGGGGTAATGTTGAGAAAATAGAAGTTTAGGGACTAAAGCTTTACATAATCTATTTGAAACGGGGCCCGAGTTTTATATTCGGGTCATTTCTATTCCATTCACCGGGTAAAAACTTTGAGCGAAGCAAAGAGGTCAGAGATCTTTTTTTTTTTTTTTTGATAATGGCAACTTCAGGAGAATCATCCTCAGAGATGGAAGACTCGCACTCGTCATCACCGGCGATTCCACAGTCTCCTCTCCTCTCTTCGATTCCAAGCGCTAAGATCGCAACGACGACGGTGGAAAACGCAGCTTCCTGGATCGACGACGCGATGCGTCAGGCGCTCGTGTACCAGAACACGATCGTGGAGACGTTGGATTCCACAATCGACGCCTCGAAGTCTCGATTGAGCCAGATTCGAGATACCTCCATCGCTCACACGAGCCAAACTATCGTAAGCGAATCTGGAAAATCCATAGCGTATGATGATTTCTCAATGTGATTCGTGTGGTTTTGTTTCATAGGATTCTCTTAGAGAGATTGCGTCTGAGTATAACGTATACGAGCATATGGTGTTCGCGAAGATCAAAGGTCTGTTAGTGCTTGCTATGCTTTCTCGTTGTTGTTGTGATCTTATCGTCATGTGATGATTCAATGTTTGTGATGCAGATGGTTTAAACGTTGCTGCATCTCATCCTCTAATATCAGGAGGTTTAGCCTTTGGTGTTGGGATCTTTGCTCTGAAAAGTATGTTTTCTGGATATGCTTGCAATCTCCTAGAGTATTATATGTGACTAGCTATGTTTATTTTGCAGAGACGAGAAGATTTGTATACTACAATGCTGTACGTATGTTCTCAAGCGAAGAGGTCAGTGTTGTTGGCATCATCTGTTGAGTGTATAAGTTGTTGTTGAGTCTTTGACCCTGTGTGTTTTGGGATTGCAGGCTTTGCTTTCTAGAGCGGATCTTAGAGTAAAAGAGCTAAGACAGTCATTGGATCGTCTTACAGCTGAAAGTGAAAAGTTAGAGGTTAGTCTTTTTTGCTCTTGTTTTCAAGACCTGTTCTTGTTTCAGCACGAGGGTTAACGTTTGTTGTGTTTACTTCCTATATGTGCTGTTAGTTAGCTTGAAGTAGAAGAATGTCAGGTGTTTAGTATGAAAATGAAAAGGGTCAGGTTTTGAACAGATAACTCTCTATGTAGCTAAGGATGGTGTTGCTCTAAATGCTTATACTTCCAAAGAAATTATATAGTTATGTTACTTGAGTCTCAACTTTTCTTTCTGCAATGTACTTAAGTTGTTTTGTCTTGAATTTGACTGATATATACATACATATAGCCTCCATTTATTTAGTCAAAGGTGTAAGAGCATGTCTTTTGGATTATGGTTTTGAATTCTTAACCGCTTAGATTGTTTCAGAGAGTTGCAACTGTGGCAGAAGATGAGCTGATTAGAGGAAGGATGAAACTCAGGTTTATATTATCCAGACAAAATATCAGTATATCGGATATGTATCAACATGAATATTATGTTAACTCTCTCTATTCTCTTACTCAGACAAGCAGGGAAACAGATACGAGGTGTGGTGAACTCAGCTTATAAGATTGAAAAGCAAGCAGCAGGTATGTTTTAATATCTTTCTGTCTTGAACTTACACAGTTTGTTAAACCAGAGATATGCATAGAACAGATGAAGAAAACTCTCCCCCTGAAAAATGTTATTGACTTATATCAGGTTTGAAAGATGTACTTAAAGAATTGCCCACGAGAGAAGCTTCTCGATTCCGTTCTCAAGTAAGTATACTCGTTTCTTTGATTTTTTAGGTTAGAATAACCATTTATATATATTGTGTAATGGAGTTATCTAACTTGTTCAACCTCAGATATCGAACCGTGCTTCTGAGATAAAGCAAGAGAGAAAGGCTTTGACAAAGGAAGTGAACAAGATCAGCAACTATGGTATCTCTGTATGAGGAAAATCAAAACCCATTTTTCTTTTTATGAATTTGATTGACTCTCTTGGGTTCTTCTTAGATGATGGAGCAATATTACACAACAATAATAATGTCTGAAATATGATTAAGACTAACCTTTTTTTGTTTGATATCGAATGCCAAAGATATCTTGTTGTCTTGTGTTTTCAAGAGCTTTGGTTCTTTGGCAATTAGTTAGCAATACAAGTTGATGATGAGGGTGTCACAACATGAGGGTGTCTTTAATTAACCCAATTTTCTGTTTGTTTTGTTTTTTTTTAATTTATAAAAGACTAAGCAAATTTAAACGATCACTTAAGACTTTATGTTTTTAATTTCAGTTTTGTTAATTAGATATATGTTAACCTTTGAAATAATTCTTCAATCAATCTTTCTTTTTCTGAAAAGAAAACATGATGTATATTCAAAATAAATTTATCCTACTGAAAAGTAATACAAGTTGATGATGAGGGTGTCACATCATGAGGGTGTTTTTAACCCAATTTTCTGTTTGTTTTTTTAATCAAATTTAAAACGATCAGTTAAGACTTTATGTTTTCCATTTCAGTTTTGTTAATTAGAAATATGTTAACCTTTGAAGTAATTTTTCAATCAATCTTGTTTTATCTGATATGCATTCAAAATAAATTTATTTTTCTCCAACTCACATCTGATAATAATTGTGATTATTTTTCTTTTCTAAAGAGAAATAAGGCTAAAACTAATAACGTAGGAGAAAAGGCAACCCAAAGTTTATGATTTTTAATAATAACAATTTAACGAGGTTGAATTTTAGGCTCCCGTCGTCGTCGGTCACGTGATGGACGCCGGTAGAATCGCGACAAGTCACATCACGTGACCCAAACCCTCCCACTCAACCCCCGAAGATTAACAAAAAAACAAACAAAACAAAACAAAAAAGGTGACGTCGGACTAAAACGACGGATGATGGTGGTAGTGAAGTTGGACTTGATGTGGTTGTCTCATAACCTCCTTCTGTCGTCTCAGCTCCATCACTTTCCGGTGAGAGTTTGAATGCTGAGTCAACACAAAAGTCGGACTCGAAGCCGGTCTATATTCCGGTACAAGTCTACCGGATTTAAACCGGACTCCGCAAGCGTTACAAAGCGTCTTAGGCCCGAGCGGTCCTGTTCTCCACTGTGGCGTCTTATCCGATGCACAGTGAGTGCATCTCCTCAGCCCTCCTTCAGCCGTTTCTGTCGACGTTTGATGTCTTCCTCCTCCGCCGGAGTGTTCTTTCTTAGGCTTGGACCTCCCGGCGACGTGAATATTCTGGTCTGGTTCCGACATCGGTGCCCATGTTCCGACCAAAGCAGCTGGAGCTTTGGAACGTTTGCTTCTTGGTTTTGAGGTTTCAGTTTTCAAGGAAGTCATAGTTCCTCCTAGTGGATTCGATGGAAAATCAGCAAAGGAGTCGTCTACGAACTGCGAGAGCCATTCCAGGTGAGCTGCATCATCACTCTACACAAGAAATGAAAAAGATATCAAAATACAAGAAAATCGAATATTATAAACTTCAAAGTTGGGCTTGGCCGGAGAGAGCATACGGGAACACAAATGTCGTGGAGGAAGGAATGATCGGCGGAGGAAGGGAGATGATGGTGGTAGTTAGGGTTCTGAGGAGGGAAAGAGGAGGAGGAAGTGGCGACGGTGGAAGTGGAAGAAGAGGCGGAGAAGATGTCTTCGTTGGAGAAGTCAAGAAAGTCATAGACGTCCATTGATAGTTATGATACGATATCTCTTGCAAACTTGACTCTGTCTCTCTCACACACTCTAGAGTCTGTGACTGGTTAGAGTCTTTAATAGGGAGCATAGATAAGAGAATAGGGCAAGAGAACGTGCAGAGAGAGAGTGACCATGCACCGTGAGTGACTCGGCCTACTCATCACTTTCATTCATCTTTTTTTAATTATTGTTTTTATCATCCACCTTTTATCTATTGAAAAATATATATCGTTAACACTATGCACTTACTATTTATCAGAAATTTAAATCCTCAAACTTATACTCAGCTGCTTAAACTAGCTACATGGATAACTAAGCGAAACTAGAATATGTATAATTGAGAGATATTATGAAGAAATATAATAATGAACTTTCAACTCCTAGACCATCAAGAGTTGATTTTGAAAATTATGAGTCGAAATAGTTAACTTTATGTATACGTTTTCACGTGTCATCTCATGAATTCACCGAAATGAAATTTGACTATATATAACTATAGAAGCCAACATACGTGTTGTGATAGATATTAGGGTTTGCAGCTGTAGCGGTGTATATTGAGAAAATGCGTTGATGATTCAAGTGCACTGGAGTATTCTACTCGATTTGATTTTTTTTTCTTATTATCTGAAAATTGATGATTTGCTGATGGATATATTTAATTACATTCTAACATCACAACCACGATCATCATCAACTATAAGGAATTTATTTTGGTTGAAGTCATTTTCATAAGCTTCATTTCCTAAGTTACTGATACAAAATATTTTAGATTCTAGGGAAAAAGTCAATATATTTTCAAATTTTACCAATTACTCTCACTACCGCATTCTAACCAGAAAGTTATATAACTGAAGCAACCTTCTCAAACCAGAACATATATAGTAGTGTATAATTTCGTATTTTGTATTTTCCTCTAATTACAAAAATGTTCTCAACCATCATATATATATATATATATTTACGCCTCTTTCATGCTTCTGTAGTAACATTATGTACGTATTATGTAGTGGGTCTACATATTCTCTGTGTTTGTTTTGTTTCAAATAAATGGTAATACGCATCCGTATATTAAAAATTTGCTACTTGTGGTTACCAAATCATTTTTTCTATTTTAAATAAATTTGTTATAAATTTTTACAAATATGTAAAAGATGAAATATATATTTATATACATGCAGCTAATTAGATTTGACAATTTGCTCCGCTCATGTGCAATGAAAACCTGCTCCATTGTCCAGCTTAACAAGGCGTATACACCAATGTATTTATTTGACTATATATGATTTTTATAAGCTGAAAATAAAATAAAATTGATTTCCTTTATTAATTACTATGCTGCACACGAATAATGTAAGAATGCCTATTCGTTAACCTAAGTTTAGCCTCTCTCTCTTAGTATTTTCCATATAAATGTAGGTCTAACATATGCTTTATGGTATATGCCGACAATCTTAGTTCTTGGCCTATCCACATGAGTCCTAAAGATAAATAATTTTCACCTTTTACGAAAATAAACAAAAGAACGAATAAAGGAAAAGATAAGTGAGCCACGTGGATGCATGTGGGGATAGAAATTTTACAAAAGAAAAGAATTAGATGTTGAAATATAGAAAACCAAAACAAATAACCTTATATGCATGTATGTAGTAGTACTGTAGTCTGTAGATATGGATTTTATGTGTTTGAAACTGTTTTTTTTTTTTATAAATTCCCTACCAAACGTGAAGTTGAATACATATTGATTTGCACAAAGAAGTAATTTTTAGCCCGTGTTTTAAGAAGAGTCCTCCTAACAAAACTAAATGCAAAAATGTCTTGAATTGGTGGAGAAGGAGAAAAGGCGGGCCGTGTCGTATGACGCTTGCTAGGGTTTATCACATTATGATAAACTTTACTATAATATTCTCCAAAAAACAAAGATAAACTCTACTGTAATATTTGAATTACGTGAAATCATAATATAATTTTAAAATTTTTGATAATAACAGAGTGGGTCCCCACAAAGACCCAACCTCACTGCACATTTCCGCATTAACTGAACATGATGGCACGGAAGAAGAGGAACTCATAAGATATTTGTTTTTTTTACTATTTTTAAATTGATTTTCACTTACTACCGACATTGTCTTTTCCAGTTGTCACCTTCTACTTGGTTCAGAAGATTCGCTTTCGTACACGGTACATTCCCATGTTATTACAAATAAATTACTATTTTATACTCATTGTTTACCGAGCAACAGTATATAGTAGTTTTGAAGAAAAAAAACTATATACTTGCTGCAATGAAGTAGAACACCATGCAAACAAAGTACATCAACGTACGGTGGAAGTGGCACTATCTTCTCGTTCATCCCTTCTCAGTTAGAGTCACTTGTTTTGGTCTTATGTATGTATTTTAGGGGAAACAAATTTGACAAACGGATTTGCTGCCTCCGAGATGTTGTGGCCTCGTGACTCTAGTAGTGGAAGTAAGCAAGTGACCACTAAGAGCGCTCCTAACTCGCATATAGTAATATTATAAGAGATACTATACATGTAACCACGAATATATATCTCATTATTGACATAATTTTATACTAAAGTTTTCTGTATGTTCTTAGTTTTTGTTTTCTTGAATCACGTGACGTGACAGACGACGGTGATCCCAAAGTAAACAGCAAGAACACGTGCGACCTCATGTGCCCATAATGACACCGAATATTATTATGAATTTTATTTAACAATACTCGTTCTTCTTACTTCTTTTGTCAGTTGTAGAGGAACAAAATTACGTATATATAAAAGAAAAGAAGAAGTCATCTTTTTGTTTATAAAATATTTTTTTCCTGACGAATAACATGCAAAACTGATAGACCATATGCTCTTCCCTTTATCCCTATCCTTTCTAAAATTTATCAAATTAGTGTTTACTGCAACCTCTATTTTATATACAGTACGTATCTAGTTAATTTGACATCCTCAAGTAAACACCCATGAATGGTAGTATCAATTGGTTTAACGTTTTTCAGTCCTAAAGACTTTCTTTTATTCAAAAGCTTCATTACTAAAAATATTAATTAATCAACATTGTAGAACATTTTCGAATTAAAGCTTCACTACTGTCAGTACTGTGTGTTTGTATTTCTCTATATAAGCTTCTGAGCAATATTCTAAAACATTTTAGAAAATGGTTTGAAATTCAACATGATTACTAAAAATGTATTAATCAAATTCACAAAATTACTGATCACAACTGAAATATTTAGAGTTTCTT
This sequence comes from Brassica juncea, assembly GCA_018703725.1. Lineage (NCBI taxonomy): Eukaryota > Viridiplantae > Streptophyta > Magnoliopsida > Brassicales > Brassicaceae > Brassica > Brassica juncea. The sequence continues at coordinate 56,640,399 of CM031935.1, read as the reverse complement.
TTATTTTTCCCGAATTTTAAAAGCTAAGCTTATGGAATTATAAATAGGTATCAAACTATTGATATAAATGATCTGTTACGGGAAAATAAAAGCAATTCCTATAGCTTTTTTGTCCATTTTAAGTGACAAAAATCGCAGTAGTCTACTGCTCTTGATATATACCCCAATTATAATGATTTAGAATCAACAATCCAAAATGATAGAGAAGAGAGGAAAATGATTTAACCAGAGACCGTACCGTTGATATGATTGTGGGTCGTGGAGCCTACTTTCTGTTGATTGGGACAGCGACGATTGATGATAATCTATCCAAAGAAATTGTGTCGGAGCTATTCAATTTTTTATATAAATAATTTACTCTGTATAACTGCATATATGTAGACAAAATTAAAGTTTATTTGTCCTATTTCCGTTATATATCTCCGAAAATATATGGATTTAAGCATCTTCTGGTGTTTATTTGTTGTTACTTCTTCCAAACCTAAGAGAACCACTGAGCTGAAAAATATTTTTAAGAGCATAGCCCAAAATTGCGACTTCTGCAAAATACCATTACGTAATAAATCTACCCAACTGACCGCGTATTGTATGTCCACTTTAAAATAAACGTAAACACAATCACACAGTAACATTGTTTCACCTACCTCGGTGTACCGAAAAATAGAAGACTACTATATTAAAAAGATAGAAGGTCTCGAGGCCCAGTAATCTCGAAATGGATTTTCGATAAAGCCCATTAATCATTTTATGCTGAGTGATTTTGTTCACTGTCGTATGAACCGTATTAATAATGTTGGGATTATGAAAAAACAAAAACAAAAAATTGAAGCAACTAATCGGTTGCTCTGGTGGCGTTGACGAGCTGAGTCTGGACTTCGTTAGACACAGCACTGTCTTCTTTGTATTCCATCGTGAATTCTCTTTTTCCCTGTCCACAATTTTTAAAAGTTCATTTATTCATAACGTTCATGATGATGGTAGTAGTACTTACCTGGGTCATGGAACGGAGAGAGGTGGAATAGCCAAACATGTTGTTTAAAGGCACCATAATGGAATCTTAAGGAAAAAAAAACTGCACTGTGATGTCGGAGCTTAGCACTTGAACAGCTGAACAGTTACATGAGATAATGGTAACTTGGTGGTAACTGAAAAATGATTATTTCTAATTGTCAACAAAAATGAAAATCACGCCCGGTGGGACTCGAACCCATTAGAAGTCAAACGCCTTATCCATTAGGCCACGGGCGCTTTTTGGTTAGTTACATTCTGGAACATAAACAAAATCTCAAAACTAACTAAACACATTATTTGGCCGATTATTCTCTAGTGATTCAGTGTATAATCACAAGTTCACAACGATATAGCTAAGAGAAATAATTTTCTAATGGCTGCAAAATTTAAGTATATAAAATGTAAAAATACTATATCACTGGTAACAAAAACTTCTCTGCACAAAAAGGAAGGAGATTAGAGCATAAGCAGTAGAGATATTACAGAGGATGTTTTCTATAGAGGGACCATCTCAAGATCATTTTGTTCGCTTTTTGTTAGATAATGAAGATGATGATAAGAAGATGATGCGCCTTTGGTGTTCATAGCTTGAGCTGGAGGAGGACCCATAGTAGTTGATGAAGCATCTGCATCAGAGAGATGATTCGTCATCTCCCTGTGTTCTTGACACAAAACACACCAATGCAAGCAACAGTGAACCAGGCAATGATCACACAGCGGATTCCTGGCGGATCTAGAACTCAAATTGATCAGGGGCAAAACTAAGAAACACTAACCATACCTTTATGACTGAATTTTTAACAGGGGCAAAATTAAAAAATCTGTTATAAAATTACACTAAAATTACAAATTCATGGTGGGCAGCTGCCCCACCCACATTGCATGTAGATCCGCCCGGATTCTGCAAGAAAATCACAACCGTTCTACATACATGGTTTAATGTAGGATTTTTCATCTACCTTGAGATGATGATATTTCTTCTGGAGATCTTGTCGGAATAAGCTTGAATAGATTCAATTTATTTGAGGATCAATGTAACAATCTTTGCACTGTATACATACTTTCTTTTACAATATACACTTTTGAACAACAGAAACACGATCACACTATACACTTTTTAGATTTACAATTAATTACTATGGCTTCTTCTATCAGAAGAATCAACACCTTTTTCTACAGAAAAATAAAATAAAATTGCTATATTCTTATAAGTAATATTCAAATGAGTCATAAACTAAAGTATATTTAATCGCTAGTCCATAAACCGTGAAAACCCATAGGAAACGTTAAATTCCTCGGAACCGCTAATCTCGTCACGACCGCATCAGATTCACCGATCTTCTTAGCATCCAAAATCACAAGGAAACATCTCTCCACCGAAACCGCATACTGTAAGAAAATATTACTAGTAGATTACAAACTAATATTCCTGCAAATGCTTCTTGTAAAGCTAAAGCGAATAAGATATATACAAAAATGTACCTCGACGACAATAATGTAACCATCGTCTTCTTCTCCATCATTGGAGTTTCTAGGGACAAACATGGGTTCACCAACGAATCTCCTAGCTCCGGTAGACCAAGTACGAACAGTATTAGAGTCTAGGTCGAACTTCACGACCATGTCGAAAGGGAAGTGAGGAAGTTCACGTCGAGTTCCCGAAGAGGAGGCACTGTACATGTACTTGTTCTTTTCTCCCGACCAAGATGAGTTGATAACCGGAAAATCTGACGGCTTCTTCCAACCGTTTAAAGGCTCTACGTCACAGTTCTTGCAGTTTCCGATTGCGTCCAAGGTCATAGACACCTATACGTTAGTTACGTTTTTAGTCAAAAAAGAATCTTGAGACGTTTCACAAGGAACAACACCTTTTAGGTGAAAACTAGGTCGTGTATATCTTATTACCTTAACTAGATGAGGGAGTAGTTTGTCATCGCCGCGGTTTAGATTCATAACAGAAGGATCCAGCTTGCTTCTTTGCCAATCATATCCTGTAAGACATGAAAAAAAATTGTTCAATAGCTAACTTCTAACAACCTAAAAACCCTAACGTGTGGAATAAGTTTTCGAAATCATCTGACAGATCTTTTTTTTTTCCTTTTTCATCCGACAGATCTTGAACTATTGAATGCCGTCACATGTTTATTTGGTAACTTACCAAACATTTTCTGAAAATCAAACCAACGGTATGAGCATGCAGAAGCTTGTATTTGAATCTTGAAATCACCGTTATCTTCTCTAGTCTCATAAGCGTTACCAGAGTGAATTAGCCATAGCTGAGAAGATACTTCCACAGGTACTCTCCAGTCTCTACCTCCCATAGATGTATCGGAAAATCTTGGGAGAAGATAAATCGGAGAACTCTCGTTGCTTGGGTTCAAAGACAACGCTGATACCATAGGTGACATCCCACACATCGCAGCCATTGAACCTGAGAATATTCATATCCATATCAGATTCCTTGTAACGCATGCATGTATTATTCATAAAGATTAAAGAGTATGTATTATTCTTGGTGTAAATGACTTGTAAAGTTGTAATAAAAGTAAGTGCGTATCTACCAATTGGATTAAGCTTGACTCTGTTAGCAAAGAGTATGTAGTGAGTATCTGTGACGGCCCAATCATGAATCATCATATGATCATCGATCTTGAACTCTCTTGTTTGTACCAACTTGAACTCAGAATCATACTCTGTAAATAACCATCTTCCATTACAAAAATACTAAAAAAAATAATTGAATAATTTTCCAAATAAATTTACAGATTAGTTACCACAAAATGTGAAGTTGCTACGGGGTAAGAGCATATCTTCAGCGTTGCAAGTCACCGTTAGAAGTCTTTTTCTTCGATCGTCGATTTTATAATGTGATAAGAACCGTTTCGGTGGCATCTTAAACACACCTAACATAAACAAAAATAATTTTAATTATACTTTGTACTATTAAAGTAAATTTTAGTTTAAGCCGCTGTCTGAATAATGGACTACATGCTTTAATCTAATCAACTTTACTTTTAACACAAAACATACCTTGAAGTATGGGTTTCAATAACCCTGCGGCTGTGTCCCATATATCATGACCAGCAACATCTCTGTCGGAAGTCTCACCATCATCACAGCCGTTGATCGCGACGTTAAATCTCCCGACGGTATCCAATGAACCAGATTCAATCTCATACGGCTCACCACCTTCCCATAAACAAAGCAACCGCCCAGCCCATTTCAAAACGCTAGTATTCGCCACGTTTTTCATCACTTTCGTGTTTCCAAATCGTTTCCCACCTTTTAACACCGAGAAAGGACCTCTATGAGTAAACCTCCACGTGTCAGTAGCGGGATCGTGCTCTTCTTGTTTAGCTTCTGTTTTAACGTACTTCGCCGTGAACGTTGCTTTCCGTTTGTCTCCGTCGATGTGAAAAGCACGTAGATAACCGTGACCGTCTAATGGATGGACCGTTGACCCATGGTCGTCTTCAAAAAGTCCTGGACCGGCTAAGTAATATGTACCGGAAGGGAAATCAACCGGTATTGAGCCTTCAATTGGTTTAATTACGACCGGTTCGACTGTCTCGGAACGTTGTGACATGAATAAAGACTGGTAGTCTCGAAAAGCCGAAGACGTGGACTCGTCGTGGATGGTGCCGGTACGTCCTAAACCGGTTTCCGGGATGGCTATTGATATGGCAGCACGTGGCGGTGCAAGCGGTAGCGGAGCTTGGTGATGATGAGTCGGTGGAGACTTTGACGGTGGAAGAAATATTTTCGGCGGGAGAGGGAGAGACATTTTGATCATCATTTTTTTTTTTGTAATATGAGTATATAGTTTTGTTTCATACACGCAAAGCATATGTTATATACAGAGTGAATAAGATGGATACGTGGCTGTGTGCATGTTCAGCAACTATGGTGGGGTAGAAAATGTTTAGTGATTTTGTGGAAGACGTGAATAAAAATCTGAATATGGCAGACATAATACTAAAACCGTTGCTTTTTAATATACAAATTTAAATTCTATTAATTAGTGTGATTAGAATCAGGAAGTGAATATTATTTCGTCACAGGACATAAATTATTTTCGTTGTTGCTCATGAAACTTACAGAATTATTGCTAATATTCACTCATAATTCAATATTGTTGATAATAAGAAGACGTGTAGTAAGAATATAGAAGAGTGAAGCAGACAACAAGAACCGAGAAGTGTTCACCGACACTCCACAACTTGATCCTAATAATAGATTTGGACAGTTTATGTTGTATGAATGTGTCTTGTGGATAATTATGTTGTAGTTAATATATTAATAAGAGATCTCTTTTTTAACTAGTAATCAGTATATACTTGTATAAAATCTCCACTGGATGTTGATTTATTTTGTGCGTTGAGCTCATTGGTTAGATCAACTAAAATTTATTTTAATGAAGCTTCAAATCGTCCCACTCTCTATTATAATACAATACTTTTGAGAGTGAAACAATATTAAACTAATAAAGAATCTAATTATGGTTTCGGGTTTCAACGTTAAAAATCATAGAATCCTCATTCATATGTCTTCAGTTTGGAGAACATCTATAGACAAGTCTTTGGAACAATGATATGCAATAAACCATGTCAAACCATATGCCGCCCATAAGTATATGCCATGTTAATAATTAGTACATGTTTTAAATTCCAATGTCATGAAATCAGCTGGTTAAAGAGTAAGGGCGTGATACCTGTATGTGGAGTTGATGCGTAATTGCTGATGAATGCAAATTATAAAGGAAGCATATTGAAAGGCTACGATTCGATGAATTTTTATTTTGTGATCGAAGAAACGTATTAATAATATCTTCCAAATTGTTATTTCTTGGGTCAAGCCAATTTTGGTGTGACCACCAGATGAGTTAATGATCAGAGAACAATAACTGTGTTTACTTGTTTTTTTGTGACACAACTATATGTGTTTACTTGTTAAGAACGAAACTTCATGTACATGAAATCATTGCAGAACCTATGATTCAAGTCTTTCCTTGAAATACGTAACTACATCTACATGACCACTCATAAATACATTTTTGAATCAAAGATTAAGAGAACAAGTGTAAGTTATACTTTGGGTAATAAATGGATGTGTAAATTTGAGCGTTGAAACATAGAAGATGGATGCCGTCGTACCATAAACCACTTGATTAGGAGTTGAGAGTGGACGAAGGAGTGATGGTGGGAGATTAGTGCTACCAACAAGAAATATTTAAAACTAAAGAGAATTATTATACTATATGATTATAGGTTTGATTAAATGTTTAATATTTGACCATATATGGCAACGATGGAATTAAAGGTGATTGACGTGGGTCCTCTTATGTCTGCTCTCATCATTTGAGCCGTCGATGCCGGATCTTCTGACGTCATGCATTCTCACCATTTGTCTGTATTTTGGAAGCTTGTGATTATTTCCCCAAATGGACTTTCATATAGTATTTCCCCATATGATATTTTTCCTCTCTTTCGTAAAACATCAATATTTCTGATTGTTATTTTATAGAAACAAACACAAATATAAACTAAATGATTCTATTCATTTATTCAATAAATAATTTTGTTGAAAAATGACGAGATGAATTTAGATTCCATTTTCACTATATCTTATTCATCTTTATTCCATCTTTTTTTATGTTTACCACTTACAATCCCAATATAATAGCAACGAAATGATGTGTTCAGCAACACTAATATCAAGCCAACTACAATTCTGTAGAGATGTTCAATGTTTTTGACAAATTATTGAGTTGAAATCCAAGCTAAAATCTCCACTTGGTGTTCTACTTTGTGCTAACAAAAGTTCCAAGAATGGAATATACTAGAACACAATACGGTGTCGTGTCTCTCTGTTGCTGTAAGGAAAAAATTAGGCCCATAACCCATTATAATAATCCATTTTACTGATTAAACTAGGTGGTAACCTGCGCCTTGCGCAGGATGAATAAACTAAATTTTTTTTATAAATTTTAGTTAATAGATACTAAAAAAAGAAATCAATCTTATAATGATGGTTGGTTGTCTGGTATAAACCGCAAGAGGATATCAAGGAGAAGTTAAACATCTAGAACATCCTTGTCTCACTAAAAGATTAAACTATGAAACCAGTTCTTTTTTTTTGTCGAAGCATAGATTTTATCTCCCCTAAAAGCAAAACAAACGAAAGTATTAGATATGAAACACATAATATATTTACTTTTTAAGCGATATATAGAATAAGAACAACTCACTTTTGCATCTATGGAAACCATTTCAATGGTATTTCCACCAACAGCTGAATACTGCTTTCAAAGTCTTATGACTTTCACTTTAGTCTTCTATATAGACTTTTTTTTACTTCAAGTGATATATGAAATTCATGCCGCTCATTTTCTTTGCTAGTTTTGAAACGTGTAGGTTATGATATCATATCTCTTCGCTTAGTATGATATATATATATATAATCATAAGTGTAGGGTTAGGTCCACAAAGATTTGAGTGAAATGAATATTCCATAGCCACAATTCAATCATTAAAATCTCTGATTGTTCGTTTTCAATTTAAAATTTTGGAAAATATAATATGCAAGGAAACAAAAAACAGGAAACAATATTAATCATGATATTTGACCATAAACTTAACCGGATCGAATTGTAGAAATTGACAAATAATTTGTCTATCACCATTTATGATGATTTCTCAATTACAAAAGTTTTGGTGCTTAAGTTAAGGGATTGACTGACAATTAATATGGACTTTTTGAATGTATTGAACAATCAATCATGATTTCATTTACAATATATTCTTACCGCCATATTAAATGTTTAAATAAATCTTATAATCCCAAGTGATATATGCTTTATATGACATACATTATATAAAAACGTTTATATTGTCAAGTCCCAAAAAATTATGACGTATAAAACAAAAACAATAATCTTTTAAGAAAAATAAATGTTATGTATCAAAGTTTTTGAAAAGAACATGAATATGAACAATTTGTTCAGTCCAAAAATTAGTAGTAACTTTTTTATATTAACCGAAACCAGAATGCGTTTTGAGGATTGCGTATATCCGTTTCTTATTTTTTGGCTATTGCATAAATTAAGGTCAAACGTAAATTTAGGAAAACAAATCAAATAAATGTAGAAAAAGACTATTAACGGATTTGATATTAAAAGACACCATAAAATCCCACATTTATTTAAATACTAAGGTTGATTCCCTATTTATTTACTTGAATTATATAACTTTTGTCATATATAATAAGATTATATATATTTATTATATTTACTTGCATTATATAAAATTTTATGATAATATATAGATTGATATACAAATTTTCAATATTAAAAAATAAATAAATTGTAACTAATACTTTGTAAAGAATGAAATTCTACAAATTTAACAAACAATTTATAAATAAAATGTAATAATATAATTGATATTGTTATTTACAATTAAATACTATATAATATTGTTGTATGAATTTAGAAGTATAGTTGGAGATGGAAAATAAAATATTACTGATAGGGTTCAAGTCATGTATATATAGTGATAACTGATAAGGTTAGTTCCACGTCGATTTGAAAGAAAATGAATATTCTATCCCTAAAATTATAAACCTAATAATCTATAACTTTTAGTTTATAATTTAAAAATTTTGAAAAGTTTTATAACTAAGAAATCAACAAATAGGAAACAATTCTAAATATGAGATTTGACTCTATGAAACAATATTAACTATGAGATTTGACAATATTAAAGAATCCAATAATTTATATGGTTAAAATCATTTGTCTGTCATTTATGTTGATTGCTTAGTTAAAAAAAAGTCTTGGGGCTTAAATTAAGGGATTGCAAAGACTAAATTTAATATCGTACAATCCTTTAAGAGACTAAACCAATTATATCTGCTTATTCAAGTTCTAAATATATATTCAAATCATCGTCAACTAAATGATATATGTATAGACGATAATTTGGAATACTACATGTAATTTACCAATACATAAAAATATCACATGAAAAACAAATATTTCATGAAAAAATAATGATGCTAGATACGGGTGAAACAAAATGTTAAGATAATTCATCCAAAATGTCCATATAATTCGTCCGTATGAAACAAAGTGTAGGATAGATACCATAGTATTTTAAATAATTAGGAAACATATGATATACGATTAAAATTTCTGTGATTTTTGGATGAGTATATCGAATGCATTTGATTAATAATCCGTGTAGTAGTACATGGTAAATAATAATAGAAAACATTAATCGTAGGCATTATATCTTAGGTTAGTCAATTAGAAAAAAGCTTAGAATATATTAGTTAAGTTATAATTTAATGATCAATGGCATCTATTGTAATTATTCTAGTTAGCTAAGGGTCTTTGAAAATATGTTGTGAGAGAGCATGTGGTGATGACACATAGGAAATGGCACTATTGTAAATCACACATGAACTAAAGGTTATTTATTTCTAATGCTCCTAAAATAATATATAAGGGATATCCAGCGTCTAATCTCATTCACATCGTACACGTGTTGCGTGTCATGTGCGCGCTCGTCAAATGGTCTTGTGCCCTGCCGCTTTCTTTTCCCCGCAAGGTTAAGAAATGATTCCAAGGCATTGAAGGTGACAGGTCTTCGTGCGTACGTATGTTTCGTTTTGATCCAACATTCCTAAAACTCCAGGTAAATGCTTCCTGAATATCTTTACTTGATTCTTTTCTTTGAATCGTTTCTGCGCAAACTCTATATATAGCCTTTTTTTATTTTGGCGTCGATGGAAAACTTCTTCAGATTATTAGAAATGTTGTCGGGAGAAGACATGGGTTGATTTTGTCTGATTATTATGTGTGTTGTGTAATGTTATTAGAAATTGATAAGAATGGGAGAAGCTGGTCAGGCCAGAGAAGGAGAATCTATCACGCCTCTACTTGTAAGTATTGTAGCCTACTTATTATGGCTTCTTTTTCTCAACATACTTTGCTTTATGCTCATATTAATTGCATTCCTTATGGTGTCAACATAACGTTTTCTATATTAGTAGAAACAATTAAAACTGCATGTATTGATTCAGCTAGGTATTATAATGGATTGGTTCTCTATACAGGGTGGTGGAACTGGAGACAATGTGGCCGCACCACCAAAACTGATTAATTCTTTACCAGCTCTTAGTGAAGATGCTTCTTATCTAAACCAAGCAACTTCTTACCTAGGGAGCTGTTTCTCTCACTATTCAGGTACCTTTTGTTTCCTTATCTGATGTAGAATGTGTGTACTCAGCATACATGTTCAACGTTCATCTGCTAGGCTTTTATAATGGAGGGGGGAAACATGGCCTAGAACATATTCAATAGCTTTGTCTTTTTGTTTCACGGTATTTCAATCTCATCACATTTGCATAACTTAGTTTTTCGCTGTTTTGTTTTCAGTAGAATGTAGCGGTAAAGATTCTTGTAACTCTCTTTCCGGCCACCCCCATGAGTTGTTACGATCAACTTCAGAAAATGATGGGAGTTCTCCAGTAAGCGTATGCGTTTCTCCTGGTGCAAGGTGTTCAACTTCTTCAGAGTCACCTACTTCTGGAGCCAACAGCCCATCAGCAGAATCCACAGAGACTCCTTCGCAGGCATCAAATGCAATTGTGACATCGAATTGGTTAGGTTTAAGTGTCATTCCCATGTTCCAAGGGTATGTATTCTTTGTATCAATCTTTGTTATCAGTGAGACTAATGAGAATATGAAACTGAAGCATTACAATAATCTCTATACACTGCTTCTTGTCAAATTTTCAGCATTTGGGTAGTTGAAATATTACTACTTATTTTACCAGGCTTATTGAGCGGGCACTAAAGACTGTCCGTGGCTCGGCAGATGACATAGGATGGTTACAACATGACCCGGAACACATGTTAAACTGATAAAAATATTTATATCGTATTCACTTTGTTATAAAGAAAAACAAAATGTGAAAATAACTAAAAACTTATTAAAAATACTTTGGTTCTTATTATAAATATTTAGCTTATTTTTCAATACGTTTTAATAACATATTGAAATTTTATAATACTACAAAAAATTATAGTATATCTTTATATACAACATAAATATTTATCACTACAAAAATTATTGCTATTTATTTAAAATTTTAAAATGTTATTAGTATATAATTTAACAATATGAAAATGTAAATTTTGTAAATATTTTCACAATAATCTACTAAAATTCACTTTTCCACCTGATAAAATTCTTTTTATATTTTCTTCAGCAAAAACATGAACCTGCGTTTTTGCATTTTTTTATTACGTCATTTTCTTGGTTGGTAAAATACTCGCGGATTGCATTTGAAATGTTATTCCGCTTTGCTGCTTCAGGGATGTTGTTAAACATTCTGAGATCTTGAAATCTAAACATGAAGAACATATTTTTCTGAGATGCAGGTTTGTTTGCTTATGAAATTTCCTGTTTCTTTATTTCTATCAACATATTTTAGAAACCCTCGATTTACAGTAAACCTTATCTTCTTTTTAGGCAATTGGAAGTGCCTACGAGGACATTTTACCACAAAACCAACAACTTTTACTTCAAGCCACAGAGAGGGATGACTATAACATCAAGGTATCCAAACTCTTCTTCTGTTTCCTCTATTCCAGTTTTGTGAAATACTTAAAACGTACATCTACTAGTATTAAACTTAGTTGGGGATTGATGATCAGTATCATCATGAAATAATGATAGTTATTACTTGAATCCGTATTTGAGATATCTTTTTTTTGCTTGTTCATTTTTGTTTCTGCTATTCTTGGAAGGCATAAACTTCAAGGCAGATGCAAGAAACATCCAGCAAGCCAGTGCATCTGCCAGCTTCCTCTCCAAGAAATCCTTAAGAACTGAAGATCAGGTATGTTTCGATACCTGTATATATATATACCCACCTCCACAATAGTTGTGACGTTTGACTTTAAGGTGTTTTTTCTTGCAGATGAGGTACTGTTCAAAGCAGTACCAGAGACTAGCCGAAGATAAATATCAAAAGTCTGTCAATCATGAAAATCTGCAAAAGAAAAGAGCAGACATTGTGAGTGGCTTGGAACAAGCTAGGTCAAAGCTAGAGGAGTCGCATTCTAGAGTTAACAAAGTCGGGTGGAGTATGGGGCATTTGAACTGGACCTGGAAATCTGAAAGGTGAGTTAAAGAAGATCTGGTGATAACGGTAACTCCAGTCACCATTGGATAGATCGACTCAACGTTCCGAGAAACACCAAGTCGTAGCTTATTTGCAAAAGATTCCGAGAAAAGAAAAATGTTTCCCAATGATAAGCTCTCAAAAGAATTACAGAGATAAGTCCAAGATTTTAGAAAGATCATACAACAATTTCTGAATGAATCTGAAAAATGAGTCAACGACTCTGTTTTATACTTTTACGCGAAAGATGAACTCCACCGGTAGCGAGCTGCCACGTGTCCTCCTTTTCTCCCGTTTTAACGACTTTGTAACGAACTCCTTCGATCATTCTAAGCCCTCCACGTGTCTCTCTTCTTTATCTGTAACATCTGGTTAGATAAATAAAGGAAAAAGTATTTGTAATGAAGCGCTATTGTTCTCTTGTGCATTCAAGTGGAAACGGTTAAAACGAAAGTTTCTCGTCTTAGGTCTCTCGTAGAAGGATCATCAGCCATTCAAAAGCGCCGACAAGAACTCAATGAGTTCAAAGAGATCTTGAAGTGTAAGGCCTGCAACGATCGCCCAAAAGAGGTAAAGAATGCTCAATTTTTGAATCTTTAGTTAACTGCATGCTTGCTTGCTGATCTGGTGTTTGGTCCTTTGTCTCCTTAATGAACAAAGGTGGTGTGATCTCGAAATGCTTCCATTTATTTTGCAACCCATGTGTGCTAAAGATCACAGGAACAAGGCAACGAAAGTGTCCGACATGCTCAGCAAGCTTCGGATCCAACGATATCAAACCTATCTACATATGAGGGGATGATCACATGGAACAGGCACTAAAAAACACTTTGTTTTTGTAATTTTTTGGTTTGTTGCTTTCTCAAACTCTTTTCAGGGAGAAAAATAGATTAAATATAGTTTACAACCCGAATCTGCATTGTACATTTGTTCCACTCTGTTTATTTCCACATACTTGTAGTAAAATCATTTTCTTATATTTCTTTGTGAGTAAAGGTTTGTTATATTTCTTTGTAGGTAAAGTTTTGTAAATTAGGTTTACACAATCTAGTGGAGTCTAATGGAACTCAGTTTATTTTGGGACATATCTTTTTTTCTTGTTCAAGTGTTGGGACATATCTAAATCTACAACTGATACGCAGAAAGTAGAAACTGTTAATAAAACACAATAATGAAAAGTGCACAAGCATTTACCCTTGATTCAAAAAGAAAGAAAGTGTAAGAGCATTTTCTATTACAGTATGTAAAATTAAAGGACATCATTCACTTGATTCATTGTTGATTTTGAGCTATTTATACAACTTTAAGATCTACCATCAAGGTATATTAATTGATCTCAATACAATGTTTCTGACAAACATATACTGAGATATACTCAGTGACATTGTAATTTTGGTATTTTGTTTTCTTTTCAAAAATCTACTTTATCTTTGTGAATAAAAATAATTGTTCCTATCAAAAGGAAGAAGACGAAATAATTACCCTTTAAACTAAAGGATAATAAGTCATTTTAAAGGTTAAGATGTCACTCCGCTGGTAGCAAAACATAGTACGCGAGTAAAAGTAGTTTAAATTGGGTTATGCCTTTCGGTTTTGGGTAGTACTTTTCTAGCTTATGTTATATCTAATAACTAGACTTAATATATCAAAACTAGGGGTGGGCACAAGACAAGACAAGTACTTGCTAATTCTCGGTTATTTGTTACTTGACTTGGCTTTATTCGAGTAATTTGTTTTTCGGCTCGATATTTGACTTGCTTGAAATAAGTACTTGCTTTATCAAATACTTGGAAAAAAATTGATACTTGTAAGTAATTTGCCTTGCCTTAATACTTGATAAACTAAGTAATTGACTCTTGATTACATAAAAAACACATATTCTAAATTTTTAACATCCAATAGTCACATGAATTTAGAAAGAAGTAGAGACAAAATGAAAATAAGCATTCAAAATAATGAAAGATCATATTAAACTCATTGTTCTTTCATTTTATTTCGGTGTTCCAAAAAAGATTTTTGTCTACTTCTTGATCATGTTTTACTTTTGCTCCTGCAAAACCAAAAAACATTTTGTTCCTGCAAAAGAAATTACTTAAATACAAACCAAACGTATGTGATAATATAAGACAATACAAGAAGACAAGATATATTCTAACCTTTTATTCTTCATCCAGAGTTAAGCAACTTCTTGGACCGAATTTCTATAAGCATTTGAAGTTAAGCTAATGATTACTTTATAGAACGAGTAACAGATAACGAGTAACGAGGCAAGTACCAAAAGTTGAAGCAATACTTGATATTTGCCTTGTCTTTACGAGTAGTAAATTTTTTTGACTTGTTACTTACCTTGCTAACGGCGAGTACTCGGTTTTTCAAGGTGAATACGGGTCAAATCACGAGTATAAAACGAGTATCAGAGTAATGATGCCCAGCCCTAATCAAAACTATGGTTTATCTATTTGATACAGTTTCATATTTCATTTTTATGTGAGTAACTTTTAAGGGACTGAAAAAAGTTTTACAGTATTCCAATGTAAGATAAATTTGAAGGATAATGAGTGCATCATATTTTATTTAGGATTCTAGGTCGGATTTGTTTTGTAATCGTATGGAAGTTTAACTCAATTAGGTTAAGAATGATTTATATCTATCTTATTTTGTGCCTGCAGACACTTGAGAGTTTTTGGTTTGCTTTGCTTCTCTAATTTCAATAATTCCAATCTGAGCAAGGTATCTCCCAGATCAACACACCTTGTTTGTTCTTGGGCTATCTTTGTCAACATAGAGGATACGGATGCTTGGACCTAAAAACTAACAAAATCATATTCTCCCGTCATGTTTTGTTTGATGAGACTGTGTTAAAGATCATATCAATTTCTTGATCATACAGAGGACACTTGTCATGTCTTTCAACAAATACTTCAAAATCCTCAACCAGACCAAACTGAGCAGATTCCACCGGTACCAATTTCTTTGATTGCTTCTGTTCAAAATGTGCTACCACTTATCGACCGACAATTCTATGCAAGTAGTAAATCTGGTATCCGCAGAACCAAGAGACACTTGTCTATATTATCCAGAGTCTTTACACATTCTTAAAAACTATTTAAAAAAAAAAAAAACTTGATGATCCTTACCGGCAATGAGATTATAACTTGAGATCTTGTCCCAAATGCACCTGATGCTAATGTTGTTAATTTTAGATGGCTTTACAAGCACGGATGGTTCTTACAAGCTTGATTGGTAGCTAATGGTAAATCTCAAGAGGGTGGTTCTTAATGCAGGCTTTGTTGATGCACGCTTTCTTAATCATCAGTTGGACTGGGTTAAAATTTACTAGAACCGAATTAAGCGAGCCGAAACCAAAAAAAAAAAGGAACGGAACTTGAATTAAAACAAAAAAAAAGAACATGAGACAGGCCCATAAGTTTTGTGGTCGGTCTATATATAAGATCGATCTCTTCCTCTTCTCTCTCTCTCGGATAAAAGTTGCAAGAAACCCTAAACCGATCAAATTCGTTGCGGCTGGTATCGATTCGATATGGCAGCGTTGTTACAACAAGAGCGGACGGGAGTGTGGTGGGACCTCAACACATGTCCGGTTCCCGCAGGGGTTGACCCTCGTCGTGTCCGTGGGTGTATAGAATCTGCGTTGTACAAGGAGATGGGTTATCGTACTCAAGTCCACATCGAAGCCTTCGGCAACCTGGAATACATGTCTAGTGCCCTCTTGGAAGAGATCTCTTCCTCTGGAATCCTTGTTTCTCACGCCCCCTGCCGTAAATAAAAAATCCTATCCTCTCTGGAATTATTATTATATCAGTATTATTGGTTAATTTCCTCTTCTAAAGAGATTATTAATTTTCTTTTTCTTTTCTAGGTGGGAACAGTTTAAGATGTTTATTGGGCGAATGGTCTGAGGATTACCCACCTCCGGCTACCGTCATGCTGATATCCGGTTGTTATACCATGGTTAATCCTAGTTTTTTTCGGTCTACTCGTTACAATTTCTTTTGTGTATATCCAAAAGATTGTCGGCCAGTTATCCTTGACACTGAAAATGAGCCAAAAGCGTTTTTCACAGAGTCTGTCTGGGAAAATTTATTGAATGACAACATGAACAACGCCGCATGTGAGATGATGAATGATGATGATGATCCTCTCTTCATCTGCGAGACATGCAGTGATATTTTCAAAATATGTGGCGAATTCATCACTCATCTCAACAGTGAACAACACATAAACGAGGTACTCTAGCAGCAGCAGCAGCATCCTCAGCTTTTGTATCGTTACATTTTTTTTCTTTTTGTAAAATTGTCACACAACAAAATGTTTGTGTGTGTGCAGTTGTTTGGAATAGTGCCCAGAGACTCCGACTCCTATGAGCCTATACATTTTTGCCAAGTTTGCAATTATCCCGGCTACGACGATTATAACATGCTCCTCCATAACCAAAGTGAACAACATATTCGCAAGGTTAACATGCTCCAAAGTGAACAACAACATATTCCCAAGGTAAGCATCCTCTTTGCTTGTACATTAACCAACTCTGTATCTTTAAAAATTTGATCCCCATTTGGTGGTTTGTTTTCAGCTGGCTGCGAGCAGCAGGAAGAGAGCTCCACTATCGGATGGCTCTTTTCAGAGTAACAAGATGCAATCTTTTCAACGAGTCAAACAAGAAGAGGTTTCTTCCTTCCGCCTGCTCCACTAGCGGATCGCTTTTTCGAGAGGGCAAACAAGAAGAAGAGCTTTCCAAGGAAGAATAAGCTGTGGGGGTCTCTGTTTGTTTACTAAATAACCAAACTGTGTTTGCTTGTTTGCCTTTTAACTTTAATCTCTTTACATGTTTTGTGTGTGTTATCTGGATATTTTGAATCCCTGCCAAGTTGTTCAAGAATATATTAGCTGCGCTGCACCCTGTTATTATTAATTTTCTTATTATTTTTCTTTAGAAACCCGTAGAGATTTTTAGATTTTGTACGTGCTTCTTATTCCCAGTTTTTTTTTTTTTTTTTTTTTTTTTTTTTTTTTTTTTTTAAATATTACAAAATGTAGAAGCAGAGTCAATCACAAAATGTTTTTTTTTTTTAATTATTATTTACAAATCACACCGAGACAGTACTATGAAATTTGATTTGTATTTACACATCTTAATCCTCACTGCTTATATATATAATCAGTCTGTATAACTATATATAGAAACTCCCCAAGTTATATACGTTACAAAGATTCCCACATCATAAAGTAGATTATTGCAACTTTGGTCTTATAAATGTTCATTGTTCGCTTAACCACTATTTGAAAGACTAAAGCCACTTGTTGGAGACTTGCCAACTCTGCCAAAGCGTACAAAACCGCGATGATGCAAGGCTAACAGCAGCACACAGCAATACCAATAAGAGAAGCAATCGCAACGCAAAGGACTAGAAATATAACATCAAAGGCGAGAAACGCCACACACAGCCTGTAGACCAGAGGTTTTAAAAATATATATGAAACGATAACAAACAAAACATAAGACTTTGAGATGAGATTTCTTCTGGAGTTATTGGCGGAAAAAGTTTGAATAGATTCAATTTATTTGATGTGTTCAAAAAAAAAAGAAAAAAAAAAGATTCGATTTATTTAAGGATCATTGTAACAACTGTGATTAATCTTTGCACTGTATACATACTTTCTTTTACATTATACACTTTTGAACAACAAAAACACTATCACACTATACACTTTTTAGATTCACACTCTAAATATGGCTTCTTCTTAATTAGAACGATCAACACCTTTTTCTACAGAAAAATAAAATAAAATTGCTATATTCTTATAAGTAATATATATTCAAATAAATCATAATAGAACTAAAGTATATTAATCGCTAGTCCATAACCCGTGAAAACCCATAGGAAACGTTAAATACCTCGGAACCGCTAATCTCGTCACGACCGCATCAGATTCACCGATCTTCTTAGCATCCAAGATTCACCGATCTTCTTATATACAAACTCTATATATACAAACGTACGACGACGATAATGTAAGCATCGTCTTCTTCACCTTCGCTTGAGCTCTTAGGGACAAACATGGGTTCACCAACGAATCTCCTAGCTCCAGTAGACCAAGTACGGGCAGTATTCGAGTCTAGGTCGAACTTCACGACCATGTCGAAAGGGAAGTGAGGAAGTTCACGTCGAGTTCCTGAAGAGGATGCGCAGTACATGTATTTGTTCTTTTCTCCTAACCAAGAAGAGTTGATAACCGGAAAATCTGATGGCTTGTTCCAACCGTTTAAAGGCTCCACATCACAGCTCTTGCAGTTTCCGATTGAGTCCAAGGTCATAGACACCTATACGTTAATTGGTAATGTTTTCAGTTAGTGTTTGGTTTTAAATTAAAAACTCCTAGTAGAATTTTGAGACGTTTCACAATTAACAGTACTCCCTCCCTATTTACAAAAATGATGTTTTAGATTTTATATTTGAAAGATTGATATTTTAGACTTTAATTAATGCACTTTGCTACTAAAACGTAAACTAAAATCTAAAAGTATGATTGGTATAAATTTATCGAAAATCAAATAAAGCTTAAAAAGATTCAAAAACAAAACTAAAAGTTAATTGATAAAATTGTGTATTTAATTTTTATTAACACGTGAGGAAAATATATAGAACATTAATCTTTCAAATACGGAAATTGCTAGTTTTTAGGTGGAAAATTAGGTCGTGTAATCTTTTTACCTTAACTAGATGAGGGAGCAGTTTGTCATCTCCACTGTTTAGATTCATAACAGAAGGATCCAGCTTGCTGCTTTGCCAATCATATCCTGTAAGGAAAAAGAATATTGAATAGCTATTTTGTGAACACCTACAAAAACCCTAACGTGGGGAAGAATAGTGCATGCCGTCGCATGTTTTTTATTTAAAAACTTACCAAACATTTTCTGAAAATCAAACCAACGGTATGAGCATGCGCGCGGAAGCTTGTATTTGAATCTTCAAATCGCCGTTATCATCTCTAGTCTCATAAGCGTTTCCAGAGTGAACTAGCCATAACTGAGAAGACACTTCCACTGGTACTCTCCAGTCTCTACCTCCTATAGATTTCTCGGAGAATCTCGGGAGTAGATAAATCGGTGAACTCTCGTTGCTTGGGTTCAACGTTAACGCTGATACCATAGGTGACATCCCACACATCGCAGCCACTGAACCTGAGAATATACAAATCCATATCAGATTCCTTGTAACGCAACGCATGCATGTATTATTCAGAAATTATTCTTTGTTTTTAAGAGTGTAAATGACTTGTAAGTTGTAACAAAAGCAAGTGCGTATTTACCAATTGGATAAAGCTTAACACTGTTTGCAAAGAGTATGTAGTGAGTATCTGTGACGGCCCAATCATGAATCATCATATGATCATCGATCTTGAACTCCCTTGTTTGTATCAACTTGAATTCCGAATCATACTCTGTAAATAATCATCTTCCATTACAAAAATACTAAGAAAATAATTGAATAACTTTCCAAATAAATTTACAGATTAGTTACCACAAAATGTGAAGTTGCTACGAGGTAAGAGCATATCCTCGGCGTTGCAAGTCACCGTTAAAAGTCTTTTCCTTCGATAGTCGATTTTGTAATGTGACAAGAACCGTTTTGGTGGCATCTTAAACACACCTAACATAAACAAAAAATAATTTTAATTATACTTTGTACTATTAAAGTAAATTTTAGTTTAAGCCGCTGTCTGAATAATGGACTACATGCTTTAATCTAATCAACTTTACTTTTAACACAAAACATACCTTGAAGTATGGGTTTCAACAACTCTGCGGCTGTGTCCCATATGTCATGACCAGCAACATCTCTGTCGGAAGTCGCACCATCGTCACAGCCGTTGATCGCGACGTTAAATCTCCCGACGGTATCCAACGAACCAGATTCAATCTCATACGGTTCACCACCTTCCCATAAACAAAGCAACCGCCCAGCCCATTTCAAAACGCTAGTATTAGCCACGTTTTTCATCACTTTCGTGTTTCCAAATCGTTTCCCACCTTTTAACACCGAGAAAGGACCTCTATGAGTAAACCGCCACGTGTCAGTAACCGGATCGTGCTCTTCTTGTTTAGCTTCTGTCTTAACGTACTTCGCCGTGAACGTTGCTTTCCGTTTGTCTCCGTCGATGTGAAAAGCACGTAGATAACCGTGACCGTCTAATGGATGGACCGTTGACCCATGGTCGTCTTCAAAAAGTCCTGGACCGGCTAAGTAATATGTACCGGAAGGGAAATCAACCGGTATTGAGCCTTCTATTGGTTTAATTACGACCGGTTCGACTGTCTCGGAACGTTGTGACATGAATAAAGACTGGTAGTCTCGAAAAGCCGAAGACGTGGACTCGTCGTGGATGGTGCCGGTACGTCCTAAACCGGTTTCTGGGATGGCTATTGATATGGCAGCACGTGGCGGTGCAAGCGGTAGCGGAGCTTGGTGATGATGAGTCGGTGGAGACTTTGACGGTGGAAGAAATATTTTCGGCGGGAGAGGGAGAGACATTTTGATCATCATTTTTTTTTTTGTAATATGAGTATATAGTTTTGTTTCATACACGCAAAGCATATGTTATATACAGAGTGAATAAGATGGATACGTGGCTGTGTGCATGTTCAGCAACTATGGTGGGGTAGAAAATGTTTAGTGACTTTGTGGAAGACGTGAATAAAAATCTGAATATGGCAGACATAATACTAAAACCGTTGCTTTTTAATATACAAATTTAAATTCTATTAATTAGTGTGATTAGAATCAGGAGGTAAATATTATTTCGTCACAGGACATAAATTCTTTTGGTTGTTGCTCATGAAACTTACAGAATTATTGCTAATATTCACTCATAATTCAATATTGTTGATAATAAGAAGACGTGTAGTAAGAATATAGAAGAGTGAAGCAGACAACAAGAACCGAGAAGTGTTCACCGACACTCCACAACTTGATCCTAATAATAGATTTGGACAGTTTATGTTGTATGAATGTGTCTTGTGGATAATTATGTTGTAGTTAATATATTAATAAGAGATCTCTTTTTTAACTAGTAATCAGTATATACTTGTATAAAATCTCCACTGGATGTTGATTTATTTTGTGCGTTGAGCTCATTGGTTAGATCAACTAAAATTTATTTTAATGAAGCTTCAAATCGTCCCACTCTCTATTATAATACAATACTTTTGAGACTGAAACAATATTAAACTAATAAAGAATCTAATTATGGTTTCGGGTTTCAACGTTAAAAATCATAGAATCCTCATTCATATGTCTTCAGTTTGGAGAACATCTATAGACAAGTCTTTGGAACAATGATATGCAATAAACCATGTCAAACCATATGCCGCCCATAAGTATATGCCATGTTATCAATTAGTACATGTTTTAAATTCCAGTATCATGAAATCAGCTGGTTAAAGAGTAAGGGCGTGATACCTGTATGTGGAGTTGATGCGTAATTGCTGATGAATGCAAATTATAAAGGAAGTATATTGAAAGGCTACGATCCAATGAATTTTTATTTTGTGATGAAGAAACGTATTGATAATATCTTCCAAATTGTTATTTCTTGGGTCAAACCAATTTTGGTGTGACCACCAGATGAGTTAATGATCCGAGAACAATAACTATGTGTTTACTTGTTTTTTTATTGTGACACAACTATATGTGTTTACTTGTTAAGAACGAAACTTCATGTACATGAAATCATTGCAGAACCTATGATTCAAGTCTTTCCTTGAAATACGTAACTACATCTACATGACCACTCATAAATACATTTTTGAATCAAAGATTAAGAGAACAAGTGTAAGTTATACTTTGGGTAATAAATGGATGTGTAAATTTGAGCGTTGAAACATAGAAGATGGATGCCGTCGTACCATAAAGCACTTGATTAGGAGTTGAGAGTGGACGAAGGAGTGATGGTGGGAGATTAGTGCTACCAACAAGAAATATTTAAAACTAAAGAGAATTATTATACTATATGATTATAGGTTTGATTAAATGTTTAATATTTGACCATATATGGCAACGATGGAATTAAAGGTGATTGACGTGGGTCCTCTTATGTCTGCTCTCATCATTTGAGCCGTCGATGCCGGATCTTCTGACGTCATGCATTCTCACCATTTGTCTGTATTTTGGAAGCTTGTGATTATTTCCCCAAATGGACTTTCATATAGTATTTCCCCATATGATATTTTTCCTCTCTTTCGTAAAACATCAATATTTCTGATTGTTATTTTATAGAAACAAACACAAATATAAACTAAATGATTCTATTCATTTATTCAATAAATAATTTTGTTGAAAAATGACGAGATGAATTTAGATTCCATTTTCACTATATCTTATTCATCTTTATTCCATCTTTTTTTTTATGTTTACCACTTACAATCCCAATATAATAGCAAAGAAATGATGTGTTCAGCAACACAAATATCAAGCCAACTACAATTCTGTAGAGATGTTCAATGTTTTTGACAAATTATTGAGTTGAAATCTAAGCTAAAATCTCCACTTGGTGTTCTACTTTGTGCTAACAAAAGTTCCAAGAATGGAATATACTAGAACACAATACGGTGTCGTTTCTCTCTGTTGCTGTAAGGAAAAAATTAGGCCCATAACCCATTATAATAATCCATTTTACTGATTAAATATCCAGCGTCTAATCTCATTCACATCGTACACGTGTTGCGTGTCATGTGCGCGCTCGTCAAATGGTCTTGTGCCCTGCCGCTTTCTTTTCCCCGCAAGGTTAAGAAATGATTCCAAGGCATTGAAGGTGACAGGTCTTCGTGCGTACGTATGTTTCGTTTTGATCCAACATTCCTAAAACTCCAGGTAAATGCTTCCTGAATATCTTTACTTGATTCTTTTCTTTGAATCGGTTCTGCGCAAACTCTATATAGCCTTTTTTTGTTTGTTTGTGTTGTTATTTTGGATCCCGTCATTAATCAACCTTGTTGATTATTTGTCATTGTTGAAAATTTAGGGTTTGGCGTCGATGGAAAACTTGAGAGCTTCCATATTTGTCATTGTTTTTCTTCTTCAGATTATTAGAAATGTGGTCAGGAGAAGACATGGGTTGATTTTGTCTGATTATTATGTGTGTTGTGTAATGTTATTAGAAATTGATAAGAATGGGAGAAGCTGGTCAGGCCAGAGAAGGAGAATCTATCACGCCTCTACTTGTAAGTATTGTAGCCTACTTATTATGGCTTCTTTTTCTCAACATACTTTGCTTTATGCTCATATTAATTGCATTCCTTATGGTGTCAACATAACGTTTTCTATATTAGTAGAAACAATTAAAACTGCATGTATTGATTCAGCAAGGTATTATAATGGATTGGTTCTCTATACAGGGTGGTGGAACTGGAGACAATGTGGCCGCACCACCAAAACTGATTAATTCTTTACCAGCTCTTAGTGAAGATGCTTCTTATC
Organism: Brassica juncea; assembly: GCA_018703725.1. Classification (NCBI taxonomy): domain Eukaryota; kingdom Viridiplantae; phylum Streptophyta; class Magnoliopsida; order Brassicales; family Brassicaceae; genus Brassica; species Brassica juncea. Next base: position 56,616,697 of record CM031935.1, on the reverse strand, counting down.
TAAACCAAGCAACTTCTTACCTAGGGAGCTGTTTCTCTCACTATTCAGGTACCTTTTGTTTCCTTATCTGATGTAGAATGTGTGTACTCAGCATACATGTTCAACGTTCATCTGCTAGGCTTTTATAATGGAGGGGGGAAACATGGCCTAGAACATATTCAATAGCTTTGTCTTTTTGTTTCACGGTATTTCAATCTCATCACATTTGCATAACTTAGTTTTTCGCTGTTTTGTTTTCAGTAGAATGTAGCGGTAAAGATTCTTGTAACTCTCTTTCCGGCCACCCCCATGAATTGCTACGATCAACTTCAGAAATTGATGGGAGTTCTCCAGTAAGCGTATGCGTTTCTCCTGGTGCAAGGTGTTCAACTTCTTCAGAGTCACCTACTTCTGGAGCCAACAGCCCATCAGCAGAATCCACAGAGACTCCTTCGCAGGCATCAAATGCAATTGTGACATCGAATTGGTTAGGTTTAAGTGGCATTCCCATGTTCCAAGGGTATGTATTCTTTGTATCAATCTTTGTTATCAGTGAGACTAATGAGAATATGAAACTGAAGCATTACAATAATCTCTATACACTGCTTCTTGTCAAATTTTCAGCATTTGGGTAGTTGAAATATTACTACTTATTTTACCAGGCTTATTGAGCGGGCACTAAAGACTGTCCGTGGCTCGGCAGATGACATAGGATGGTTACAACATGACCCGGAACACATGTTAAATTGATAAAAATATTTATATCGTATTCACTTTGTTATAAAGAAAAACAAAATGTGAAAATAACTAAAAACTTATTAAAAATACTTTGGTTCTTATTAAATATTTAGCTTATTTTTCAATACGTTTTAATAACATATTGAAATTTTATAATACTACAAAAAATTATAGTATATCTTTATATACAACATAAATATTTATCACTACAAAAATTATTGCTATTTATTTAAAATTTTAAAATGTTATTAGTATATAATTTAACAATATGAAAATGTAAATTTTGTAAATATTTTCACAATAATCTACTAAAATTCACTTTTCCACCTGATAAAATTCTTTTTATATTTTCTTCAGCAAAAACATGAACCTGCGTTTTTGCATTTTTTTATTACGTCATTTTCTTGGTTGGTAAAATACTCGCGGATTGCATTTGAAATGTTATTCCGCTTTGCTGCTTCAGGGATGTTGTTAAACATTCTGAGATCTTGAAATCTAAACATGAAGAACATATTTTTCTGAGATGCAGGTTTGTTTGCTTATGAAATTTCCTGTTTCTTTATTTCTATCAACATATTTTAGAAACCCTCGATTTACAGTAAACCTTATCTTCTTTTTAGGCAATTGGAAGTGCCTACGAGGACATTTTACCACAAAACCAACAACTTTTACTTCAAGCCACAGAGAGGGATGACTATAACATCAAGGTATCCAAACTCTTCTTCTGTTTCCTCTATTCCAGTTTTGTGAAATACTTAAAACGTACATCTACTAGTATTAAACTTAGTTGGGGATTGATGATCAGTATCATCATGAAATAATGATAGTTATTACTTGAATCCGTATTTGAGATATCTTTTTTTTGCTTGTTCATTTTTGTTTCTGCTATTCTTGGAAGGCATAAACTTCAAGGCAGATGCAAGAAACATCCAGCAAGCCAGTGCATCTGCCAGCTTCCTCTCCAAGAAATCCTTAAGAACTGAAGATCAGGTATGTTTCGATACCTGTATATATATATACCCACCTCCACAATAGTTGTGACGTTTGACTTTAAGGTGTTTTTTCTTGCAGATGAGGTACTGTTCAAAGCAGTACCAGAGACTAGCCGAAGATAAATATCAAAAGTCTGTCAATCATGAAAATCTGCAAAAGAAAAGAGCAGACATTGTGAGTGGCTTGGAACAAGCTAGGTCAAAGCTAGAGGAGTCGCATTCTAGAGTTAACAAAGTCGGGTGGAGTATGGGGCATTTGAACTGGACCTGGAAATCTGAAAGGTGAGTTAAAGAAGATCTGGTGATAACGGTAACTCCAGTCACCATTGGATAGATCGACTCAACGTTCCGAGAAACACCAAGTCGTAGCTTATTTGCAAAAGATTCCGAGAAAAGAACAATCTTTCCCAATGATAAGCTCTCAAAAGAATTACAGAGATAAGTCCAAGATTTTAGAAAGATCATACAACAATTTCTGAATGAATCTGAAAAATTGAGTCAACGACTCTGTTTTATACTTTTACGCGAAAGATGAACTCCACCGGTAGCGAGCTGCCACGTGTCCTCCTTTTCTCCCGTTTTAACGACTTTGTAACGAACTCCTTCGATCATTCTAAGCCCTCCACGTGTCTCTCTTCTTTATCTGTAACATCTGGTTAGATAAATAAAGGAAAAAGTATTTGTAATGAAGCGCTATTGTTCTCTTGTGCATTCAAGTGGAAACGGTTAAAACGAAAGTTTCTCGTCTTAGGTCTCTCGTAGAAGGATCATCAGCCATTCAAAAGCGCCGACAAGAACTCAATGAGTTCAAAGAGATCTTGAAGTGTAAGGCCTGCAACGATCGCCCAAAAGAGGTAAAGAATGCTCAATTTTTGAATCTTTAGTTAACTGCATGCTTGCTTGCTGATCTGGTGTTTGGTCCTTTGTCTCCTTAATGAACAAAGGTGGTGTGATCTCGAAATGCTTCCATTTATTTTGCAACCCATGTGTGCTAAAGATCACAGGAACAAGGCAACGAAAGTGTCCGACATGCTCAGCAAGCTTCGGATCCAACGATATCAAACCTATCTACATATGAGGGGATGATCACATGGAACAGGCACTAAAAAACACTTTGTTTTTGTAATTTTTTGGTTTGTTGCTTTCTCAAACTCTTTTCAGGGAGAAAAATAGATTAAATATAGTTTACAACCCGAATCTGCATTGTACATTTGTTCCACTCTGTTTATTTCCACATACTTGTAGTAAAATCATTTTCTTATATTTCTTTGTGAGTAAAGGTTTGTTATATTTCTTTGTAGGTAAAGTTTTGTAAATTAGGTTTACACAATCTAGTGGAGTCTAATGGAACTCAGTTTATTTTGGGACATATCTTTTTTTCTTGTTCAAGTGTTGGGACATATCTAAATCTACAACTGATACGCAGAAAGTAGAAACTGTTAATAAAACACAATAATGAAAAGTGCACAAGCATTTACCCTTGATTCAAAAAGAAAGAAAGTGTAAGAGCATTTTCTATTACAGTATGTAAAATTAAAGGACATCATTCACTTGATTCATTGTTGATTTTGAGCTATTTATACAACTTTAAGATCTACCATCAAGGTATATTAATTGATCTCAATACAATGTTTCTGACAAACATATACTGAGATATACTCAGTGACATTGTAATTTTGGTATTTTGTTTTCTTTTCAAAAATCTACTTTATCTTTGTGAATAAAAATAATTGTTCCTATCAAAAGGAAGAAGACGAAATAATTACCCTTTAAACTAAAGGATAATAAGTCATTTTAAAGGTTAAGATGTCACTCCGCTGGTAGCAAAACATAGTACGCGAGTAAAAGTAGTTTAAATTGGGTTATGCCTTTCGGTTTTGGGTAGTACTTTTCTAGCTTATGTTATATCTAATAACTAGACTTAATATATCAAAACTAGGGGTAGGCACAAGACAAGACAAGTACTTGCTAATTCTCGGTTATTTGTTACTTGACTTGGCTTTATTCGAGTAATTTGTTTTTCGGCTCGATATTTGACTTGCTTGAAATAAGTACTTGCTTTATCAAATACTTGGAAAAAAATTGATACTTGTAAGTAATTTGCCTTGCCTTAATACTTGATAAACTAAGTAATTGACTCTTGATTACATAAAAAACACATATTCTAAATTTTTAACATCCAATAGTCACATGAATTTAGAAAGAAGTAGAGACAAAATGAAAATAAGCATTCAAAATAATGAAAGATCATATTAAACTCATTGTTCTTTCATTTTATTTCGGTGTTCCAAAAAAGATTTTTGTCTACTTCTTGATCATGTTTTACTTTTGCTCCTGCAAAACCAAAAAACATTTTGTTCCTGCAAAAGAAATTACTTAAATACAAACCAAACGTATGTGATAATATAAGACAATACAAGAAGACAAGATATATTCTAACCTTTTATTCTTCATCCAGAGTTAAGCAACTTCTTGGACCGAATTTCTATAAGCATTTGAAGTTAAGCTAATGATTACTTTATAGAACGAGTAACAGATAACGAGTAACGAGGCAAGTACCAAAAGTTGAAGCAATACTTGATATTTGCCTTGTCTTTACGAGTAGTAAATTTTTTTGACTTGTTACTTACCTTGCTAACGGCGAGTACTCGGTTTTTCAAGGTGAATACGGGTCAAATCACGAGTATAAAACGAGTATCAGAGTAATGATGCCCAGCCCTAATCAAAACTATGGTTTATCTATTTGATACAGTTTCATATTTCATTTTTATGTGAGTAACTTTTAAGGGACTGAAAAAAGTTTTACAGTATTCCAATGTAAGATAAATTTGAAGGATAATGAGTGCATCATATTTTATTTAGGATTCTAGGTCGGATTTGTTTTGTAATCGTATGGAAGTTTAACTCAATTAGGTTAAGAATGATTTATATCTATCTTATTTTGTGCCTGCAGACACTTGAGAGTTTTTGGTTTGCTTTGCTTCTCTAATTTCAATAATTCCAATCTGAGCAAGGTATCTCCCAGATCAACACACCTTGTTTGTTCTTGGGCTATCTTTGTCAACATAGAGGATACGGATGCTTGGACCTAAAAACTAACAAAATCATATTCTCCCGTCATGTTTTGTTTGATGAGACTGTGTTAAAGATCATATCAATTTCTTGATCATACAGAGGACACTTGTCATGTCTTTCAACAAATACTTCAAAATCCTCAACCAGACCAAACTGAGCAGATTCCACCGGTACCAATTTCTTTGATTGCTTCTGTTCAAAATGTGCTACCACTTATCGACCGACAATTCTATGCAAGTAGTAAATCTGGTATCCGCAGAACCAAGAGACACTTGTCTATATTATCCAGAGTCTTTACACATTCTTAAAAACTATTTAAAAAAAAAAAAAACTTGATGATCCTTACCGGCAATGAGATTATAACTTGAGATCTTGTCCCAAATGCACCTGATGCTAATGTTGTTAATTTTAGATGGCTTTACAAGCACGGATGGTTCTTACAAGCTTGATTGGTAGCTAATGGTAAATCTCAAGAGGGTGGTTCTTAATGCAGGCTTTGTTGATGCACGCTTTCTTAATCATCAGTTGGACTGGGTTAAAATTTACTAGAACCGAATTAAGCGAGCCGAAACCAAAAAAAAAAAGGAACGGAACTTGAATTAAAACAAAAAAAAAGAACATGAGACAGGCCCATAAGTTTTGTGGTCGGTCTATATATAAGATCGATCTCTTCCTCTTCTCTCTCTCTCGGATAAAAGTTGCAAGAAACCCTAAACCGATCAAATTCGTTGCGGCTGGTATCGATTCGATATGGCAGCGTTGTTACAACAAGAGCGGACGGGAGTGTGGTGGGACCTCAACACATGTCCGGTTCCCGCAGGGGTTGACCCTCGTCGTGTCCGTGGGTGTATAGAATCTGCGTTGTACAAGGAGATGGGTTATCGTACTCAAGTCCACATCGAAGCCTTCGGCAACCTGGAATACATGTCTAGTGCCCTCTTGGAAGAGATCTCTTCCTCTGGAATCCTTGTTTCTCACGCCCCCTGCCGTAAATAAAAAATCCTATCCTCTCTGGAATTATTATTATATCAGTATTATTGGTTAATTTCCTCTTCTAAAGAGATTATTAATTTTCTTTTTCTTTTCTAGGTGGGAACAGTTTAAGATGTTTATTGGGCGAATGGTCTGAGGATTACCCACCTCCGGCTACCGTCATGCTGATATCCGGTTGTTATACCATGGTTAATCCTAGTTTTTTTCGGTCTACTCGTTACAATTTCTTTTGTGTATATCCAAAAGATTGTCGGCCAGTTATCCTTGACACTGAAAATGAGCCAAAAGCGTTTTTCACAGAGTCTGTCTGGGAAAATTTATTGAATGACAACATGAACAACGCCGCATGTGAGATGATGAATGATGATGATGATCCTCTCTTCATCTGCGAGACATGCAGTGATATTTTCAAAATATGTGGCGAATTCATCACTCATCTCAACAGTGAACAACACATAAACGAGGTACTCTAGCAGCAGCAGCAGCATCCTCAGCTTTTGTATCGTTACATTTTTTTTCTTTTTGTAAAATTGTCACACAACAAAATGTTTGTGTGTGTGCAGTTGTTTGGAATAGTGCCCAGAGACTCCGACTCCTATGAGCCTATACATTTTTGCCAAGTTTGCAATTATCCCGGCTACGACGATTATAACATGCTCCTCCATAACCAAAGTGAACAACATATTCGCAAGGTTAACATGCTCCAAAGTGAACAACAACATATTCCCAAGGTAAGCATCCTCTTTGCTTGTACATTAACCAACTCTGTATCTTTAAAAATTTGATCCCCATTTGGTGGTTTGTTTTCAGCTGGCTGCGAGCAGCAGGAAGAGAGCTCCACTATCGGATGGCTCTTTTCAGAGTAACAAGATGCAATCTTTTCAACGAGTCAAACAAGAAGAGGTTTCTTCCTTCCGCCTGCTCCACTAGCGGATCGCTTTTTCGAGAGGGCAAACAAGAAGAAGAGCTTTCCAAGGAAGAATAAGCTGTGGGGGTCTCTGTTTGTTTACTAAATAACCAAACTGTGTTTGCTTGTTTGCCTTTTAACTTTAATCTCTTTACATGTTTTGTCTGTGTTATCTGGATATTTTGAATCCCTGCCAAGTTGTTCAAGAATATATTAGCTGCGCTGCACCCTGTTATTATTAATTTTCTTATTATTTTTCTTTAGAAACCCGTAGAGATTTTTAGATTTTGTACGTGCTTCTTATTCCCAGTTTTTTTTTTTTTTTTTTTTTTTTTTTTTTTTTTTTTAAATATTACAAAATGTAGAAGCAGAGTCAATCACAAAATGTTTTTTTTTTTTAATTATTATTTACAAATCACACCGAGACAGTACTATGAAATTTGATTTGTATTTACACATCTTAATCCTCACTGCTTATATATATAATCAGTCTGTATAACTATATATAGAAACTCCCCAAGTTATATACGTTACAAAGATTCCCACATCATAAAGTAGATTATTGCAACTTTGGTCTTATAAATGTTCATTGTTCGCTTAACCACTATTTGAAAGACTAAAGCCACTTGTTGGAGACTTGCCAACTCTGCCAAAGCGTACAAAACCGCGATGATGCAAGGCTAACAGCAGCACACAGCAATACCAATAAGAGAAGCAATCGCAACGCAAAGGACTAGAAATATAACATCAAAGGCGAGAAACGCCACACACAGCCTGTAGACCAGAGGTTTTAAAAATATATATGAAACGATAACAAACAAAACATAAGACTTTGAGATGAGATTTCTTCTGGAGTTATTGGCGGAAAAAGTTTGAATAGATTCAATTTATTTGATGTGTTCAAAAAAAAAAGAAAAAAAAAAGATTCGATTTATTTAAGGATCATTGTAACAACTGTGATTAATCTTTGCACTGTATACATACTTTCTTTTACATTATACACTTTTGAACAACAAAAACACTATCACACTATACACTTTTTAGATTCACACTCTAAATATGGCTTCTTCTTAATTAGAACGATCAACACCTTTTTCTACAGAAAAATAAAATAAAATTGCTATATTCTTATAAGTAATATATATTCAAATAAATCATAATAGAACTAAAGTATATTAATCGCTAGTCCATAACCCGTGAAAACCCATAGGAAACGTTAAATACCTCGGAACCGCTAATCTCGTCACGACCGCATCAGATTCACCGATCTTCTTAGCATCCAAGATTCACCGATCTTCTTATATACAAACTCTATATATACAAACGTACGACGACGATAATGTAAGCATCGTCTTCTTCACCTTCGCTTGAGCTCTTAGGGACAAACATGGGTTCACCAACGAATCTCCTAGCTCCAGTAGACCAAGTACGGGCAGTATTCGAGTCTAGGTCGAACTTCACGACCATGTCGAAAGGGAAGTGAGGAAGTTCACGTCGAGTTCCTGAAGAGGATGCGCAGTACATGTATTTGTTCTTTTCTCCTAACCAAGAAGAGTTGATAACCGGAAAATCTGATGGCTTGTTCCAACCGTTTAAAGGCTCCACATCACAGCTCTTGCAGTTTCCGATTGAGTCCAAGGTCATAGACACCTATACGTTAATTGGTAATGTTTTCAGTTAGTGTTTGGTTTTAAATTAAAAACTCCTAGTAGAATTTTGAGACGTTTCACAATTAACAGTACTCCCTCCCTATTTACAAAAATGATGTTTTAGATTTTATATTTGAAAGATTGATATTTTAGACTTTAATTAATGCACTTTGCTACTAAAACGTAAACTAAAATCTAAAAGTATGATTGGTATAAATTTATCGAAAATCAAATAAAGCTTAAAAAGATTCAAAAACAAAACTAAAAGTTAATTGATAAAATTGTGTATTTAATTTTTATTAACACGTGAGGAAAATATATAGAACATTAATCTTTCAAATACGGAAATTGCTAGTTTTTAGGTGGAAAATTAGGTCGTGTAATCTTTTTACCTTAACTAGATGAGGGAGCAGTTTGTCATCTCCACTGTTTAGATTCATAACAGAAGGATCCAGCTTGCTGCTTTGCCAATCATATCCTGTAAGGAAAAAGAATATTGAATAGCTATTTTGTGAACACCTACAAAAACCCTAACGTGGGGAAGAATAGTGCATGCCGTCGCATGTTTTTTATTTAAAAACTTACCAAACATTTTCTGAAAATCAAACCAACGGTATGAGCATGCGCGCGGAAGCTTGTATTTGAATCTTCAAATCGCCGTTATCATCTCTAGTCTCATAAGCGTTTCCAGAGTGAACTAGCCATAACTGAGAAGACACTTCCACTGGTACTCTCCAGTCTCTACCTCCTATAGATTTCTCGGAGAATCTCGGGAGTAGATAAATCGGTGAACTCTCGTTGCTTGGGTTCAACGTTAACGCTGATACCATAGGTGACATCCCACACATCGCAGCCACTGAACCTGAGAATATACAAATCCATATCAGATTCCTTGTAACGCAACGCATGCATGTATTATTCAGAAATTATTCTTTGTTTTTAAGAGTGTAAATGACTTGTAAGTTGTAACAAAAGCAAGTGCGTATTTACCAATTGGATAAAGCTTAACACTGTTTGCAAAGAGTATGTAGTGAGTATCTGTGACGGCCCAATCATGAATCATCATATGATCATCGATCTTGAACTCCCTTGTTTGTATCAACTTGAATTCCGAATCATACTCTGTAAATAATCATCTTCCATTACAAAAATACTAAGAAAATAATTGAATAACTTTCCAAATAAATTTACAGATTAGTTACCACAAAATGTGAAGTTGCTACGAGGTAAGAGCATATCCTCGGCGTTGCAAGTCACCGTTAAAAGTCTTTTCCTTCGATAGTCGATTTTGTAATGTGACAAGAACCGTTTTGGTGGCATCTTAAACACACCTAACATAAACAAAAAATAATTTTAATTATACTTTGTACTATTAAAGTAAATTTTAGTTTAAGCCGCTGTCTGAATAATGGACTACATGCTTTAATCTAATCAACTTTACTTTTAACACAAAACATACCTTGAAGTATGGGTTTCAACAACTCTGCGGCTGTGTCCCATATGTCATGACCAGCAACATCTCTGTCGGAAGTCGCACCATCGTCACAGCCGTTGATCGCGACGTTAAATCTCCCGACGGTATCCAACGAACCAGATTCAATCTCATACGGTTCACCACCTTCCCATAAACAAAGCAACCGCCCAGCCCATTTCAAAACGCTAGTATTAGCCACGTTTTTCATCACTTTCGTGTTTCCAAATCGTTTCCCACCTTTTAACACCGAGAAAGGACCTCTATGAGTAAACCGCCACGTGTCAGTAACCGGATCGTGCTCTTCTTGTTTAGCTTCTGTCTTAACGTACTTCGCCGTGAACGTTGCTTTCCGTTTGTCTCCGTCGATGTGAAAAGCACGTAGATAACCGTGACCGTCTAATGGATGGACCGTTGACCCATGGTCGTCTTCAAAAAGTCCTGGACCGGCTAAGTAATATGTACCGGAAGGGAAATCAACCGGTATTGAGCCTTCTATTGGTTTAATTACGACCGGTTCGACTGTCTCGGAACGTTGTGACATGAATAAAGACTGGTAGTCTCGAAAAGCCGAAGACGTGGACTCGTCGTGGATGGTGCCGGTACGTCCTAAACCGGTTTCTGGGATGGCTATTGATATGGCAGCACGTGGCGGTGCAAGCGGTAGCGGAGCTTGGTGATGATGAGTCGGTGGAGACTTTGACGGTGGAAGAAATATTTTCGGCGGGAGAGGGAGAGACATTTTGATCATCATTTTTTTTTTTGTAATATGAGTATATAGTTTTGTTTCATACACGCAAAGCATATGTTATATACAGAGTGAATAAGATGGATACGTGGCTGTGTGCATGTTCAGCAACTATGGTGGGGTAGAAAATGTTTAGTGACTTTGTGGAAGACGTGAATAAAAATCTGAATATGGCAGACATAATACTAAAACCGTTGCTTTTTAATATACAAATTTAAATTCTATTAATTAGTGTGATTAGAATCAGGAGGTAAATATTATTTCGTCACAGGACATAAATTCTTTTGGTTGTTGCTCATGAAACTTACAGAATTATTGCTAATATTCACTCATAATTCAATATTGTTGATAATAAGAAGACGTGTAGTAAGAATATAGAAGAGTGAAGCAGACAACAAGAACCGAGAAGTGTTCACCGACACTCCACAACTTGATCCTAATAATAGATTTGGACAGTTTATGTTGTATGAATGTGTCTTGTGGATAATTATGTTGTAGTTAATATATTAATAAGAGATCTCTTTTTTAACTAGTAATCAGTATATACTTGTATAAAATCTCCACTGGATGTTGATTTATTTTGTGCGTTGAGCTCATTGGTTAGATCAACTAAAATTTATTTTAATGAAGCTTCAAATCGTCCCACTCTCTATTATAATACAATACTTTTGAGACTGAAACAATATTAAACTAATAAAGAATCTAATTATGGTTTCGGGTTTCAACGTTAAAAATCATAGAATCCTCATTCATATGTCTTCAGTTTGGAGAACATCTATAGACAAGTCTTTGGAACAATGATATGCAATAAACCATGTCAAACCATATGCCGCCCATAAGTATATGCCATGTTATCAATTAGTACATGTTTTAAATTCCAGTATCATGAAATCAGCTGGTTAAAGAGTAAGGGCGTGATACCTGTATGTGGAGTTGATGCGTAATTGCTGATGAATGCAAATTATAAAGGAAGTATATTGAAAGGCTACGATCCAATGAATTTTTATTTTGTGATGAAGAAACGTATTGATAATATCTTCCAAATTGTTATTTCTTGGGTCAAACCAATTTTGGTGTGACCACCAGATGAGTTAATGATCCGAGAACAATAACTATGTGTTTACTTGTTTTTTTATTGTGACACAACTATATGTGTTTACTTGTTAAGAACGAAACTTCATGTACATGAAATCATTGCAGAACCTATGATTCAAGTCTTTCCTTGAAATACGTAACTACATCTACATGACCACTCATAAATACATTTTTGAATCAAAGATTAAGAGAACAAGTGTAAGTTATACTTTGGGTAATAAATGGATGTGTAAATTTGAGCGTTGAAACATAGAAGATGGATGCCGTCGTACCATAAAGCACTTGATTAGGAGTTGAGAGTGGACGAAGGAGTGATGGTGGGAGATTAGTGCTACCAACAAGAAATATTTAAAACTAAAGAGAATTATTATACTATATGATTATAGGTTTGATTAAATGTTTAATATTTGACCATATATGGCAACGATGGAATTAAAGGTGATTGACGTGGGTCCTCTTATGTCTGCTCTCATCATTTGAGCCGTCGATGCCGGATCTTCTGACGTCATGCATTCTCACCATTTGTCTGTATTTTGGAAGCTTGTGATTATTTCCCCAAATGGACTTTCATATAGTATTTCCCCATATGATATTTTTCCTCTCTTTCGTAAAACATCAATATTTCTGATTGTTATTTTATAGAAACAAACACAAATATAAACTAAATGATTCTATTCATTTATTCAATAAATAATTTTGTTGAAAAATGACGAGATGAATTTAGATTCCATTTTCACTATATCTTATTCATCTTTATTCCATCTTTTTTTTTATGTTTACCACTTACAATCCCAATATAATAGCAAAGAAATGATGTGTTCAGCAACACAAATATCAAGCCAACTACAATTCTGTAGAGATGTTCAATGTTTTTGACAAATTATTGAGTTGAAATCTAAGCTAAAATCTCCACTTGGTGTTCTACTTTGTGCTAACAAAAGTTCCAAGAATGGAATATACTAGAACACAATACGGTGTCGTTTCTCTCTGTTGCTGTAAGGAAAAAATTAGGCCCATAACCCATTATAATAATCCATTTTACTGATTAAATATCCAGCGTCTAATCTCATTCACATCGTACACGTGTTGCGTGTCATGTGCGCGCTCGTCAAATGGTCTTGTGCCCTGCCGCTTTCTTTTCCCCGCAAGGTTAAGAAATGATTCCAAGGCATTGAAGGTGACAGGTCTTCGTGCGTACGTATGTTTCGTTTTGATCCAACATTCCTAAAACTCCAGGTAAATGCTTCCTGAATATCTTTACTTGATTCTTTTCTTTGAATCGGTTCTGCGCAAACTCTATATATAGCCTTTTTTTGTTTGTTTGTGTTGTTATTTTGGATCCCGTCATTAATCAACCTTGTTGATTATTTGTCATTGTTGAAAATTTAGGGTTTGGCGTCGATGGAAAACTTGAGAGCTTCCATATTTGTCATTGTTTTTCTTCTTCAGATTATTAGAAATGTGGTCAGGAGAAGACATGGGTTGATTTTGTCTGATTATTATGTGTGTTGTGTAATGTTATTAGAAATTGATAAGAATGGGAGAAGCTGGTCAGGCCAGAGAAGGAGAATCTATCACGCCTCTACTTGTAAGTATTGTAGCCTACTTATTATGGCTTCTTTTTCTCAACATACTTTGCTTTATGCTCATATTAATTGCATTCCTTATGGTGTCAACATAACGTTTTCTATATTAGTAGAAACAATTAAAACTGCATGTATTGATTCAGCAAGGTATTATAATGGATTGGTTCTCTATACAGGGTGGTGGAACTGGAGACAATGTGGCCGCACCACCAAAACTGATTAATTCTTTACCAGCTCTTAGTGAAGATGCTTCTTATCTAAACCAAGCAACTTCTTACCTAGGGAGCTGTTTCTCTCACTATTCAGGTACCTTTTGTTTCCTTATCTGATGTAGAATGTGTGTACTCAGCATACATGTTCAACGTTCATCTGCTAGGCTTTTATAATGGAGGGGGGAAACATGGCCTAGAACATATTCAATAGCTTTGTCTTTTTGTTTCACGGTATTTCAATCTCATCACATTTGCATAACTTAGTTTTTCGCTGTTTTGTTTTCAGTAGAATGTAGCGGTAAAGATTCTTGTAACTCTCTTTCCGGCCACCCCCATGAATTGCTACGATCAACTTCAGAAATTGATGGGAGTTCTCCAGTAAGCGTATGCGTTTCTCCTGGTGCAAGGTGTTCAACTTCTTCAGAGTCACCTACTTCTGGAGCCAACAGCCCATCAGCAGAATCCACAGAGACTCCTTCGCAGGCATCAAATGCAATTGTGACATCGAATTGGTTAGGTTTAAGTGGCATTCCCATGTTCCAAGGGTATGTATTCTTTGTATCAATCTTTGTTATCAGTGAGACTAATGAGAATATGAAACTGAAGCATTACAATAATCTCTATACACTGCTTCTTGTCAAATTTTCAGCATTTGGGTAGTTGAAATATTACTACTTATTTTACCAGGCTTATTGAGCGGGCACTAAAGACTGTCCGTGGCTCGGCAGATGACATAGGATGGTTACAACATGACCCGGAACACATGTTAAATTGATAAAAATATTTATATCGTATTCACTTTGTTATAAAGAAAAACAAAATGTGAAAATAACTAAAAACTTATTAAAAATACTTTGGTTCTTATTAAATATTTAGCTTATTTTTCAATACGTTTTAATAACATATTGAAATTTTATAATACTACAAAAAATTATAGTATATCTTTATATACAACATAAATATTTATCACTACAAAAATTATTGCTATTTATTTAAAATTTTAAAATGTTATTAGTATATAATTTAACAATATGAAAATGTAAATTTTGTAAATATTTTCACAATAATCTACTAAAATTCACTTTTCCACCTGATAAAATTCTTTTTATATTTTCTTCAGCAAAAACATGAACCTGCGTTTTTGCATTTTTTTATTACGTCATTTTCTTGGTTGGTAAAATACTCGCGGATTGCATTTGAAATGTTATTCCGCTTTGCTGCTTCAGGGATGTTGTTAAACATTCTGAGATCTTGAAATCTAAACATGAAGAACATATTTTTCTGAGATGCAGGTTTGTTTGCTTATGAAATTTCCTGTTTCTTTATTTCTATCAACATATTTTAGAAACCCTCGATTTACAGTAAACCTTATCTTCTTTTTAGGCAATTGGAAGTGCCTACGAGGACATTTTACCACAAAACCAACAACTTTTACTTCAAGCCACAGAGAGGGATGACTATAACATCAAGGTATCCAAACTCTTCTTCTGTTTCCTCTATTCCAGTTTTGTGAAATACTTAAAACGTACATCTACTAGTATTAAACTTAGTTGGGGATTGATGATCAGTATCATCATGAAATAATGATAGTTATTACTTGAATCCGTATTTGAGATATCTTTTTTTTGCTTGTTCATTTTTGTTTCTGCTATTCTTGGAAGGCATAAACTTCAAGGCAGATGCAAGAAACATCCAGCAAGCCAGTGCATCTGCCAGCTTCCTCTCCAAGAAATCCTTAAGAACTGAAGATCAGGTATGTTTCGATACCTGTATATATATATACCCACCTCCACAATAGTTGTGACGTTTGACTTTAAGGTGTTTTTTCTTGCAGATGAGGTACTGTTCAAAGCAGTACCAGAGACTAGCCGAAGATAAATATCAAAAGTCTGTCAATCATGAAAATCTGCAAAAGAAAAGAGCAGACATTGTGAGTGGCTTGGAACAAGCTAGGTCAAAGCTAGAGGAGTCGCATTCTAGAGTTAACAAAGTCGGGTGGAGTATGGGGCATTTGAACTGGACCTGGAAATCTGAAAGGTGAGTTAAAGAAGATCTGGTGATAACGGTAACTCCAGTCACCATTGGATAGATCGACTCAACGTTCCGAGAAACACCAAGTCGTAGCTTATTTGCAAAAGATTCCGAGAAAAGAACAATCTTTCCCAATGATAAGCTCTCAAAAGAATTACAGAGATAAGTCCAAGATTTTAGAAAGATCATACAACAATTTCTGAATGAATCTGAAAAATTGAGTCAACGACTCTGTTTTATACTTTTACGCGAAAGATGAACTCCACCGGTAGCGAGCTGCCACGTGTCCTCCTTTTCTCCCGTTTTAACGACTTTGTAACGAACTCCTTCGATCATTCTAAGCCCTCCACGTGTCTCTCTTCTTTATCTGTAACATCTGGTTAGATAAATAAAGGAAAAAGTATTTGTAATGAAGCGCTATTGTTCTCTTGTGCATTCAAGTGGAAACGGTTAAAACGAAAGTTTCTCGTCTTAGGTCTCTCGTAGAAGGATCATCAGCCATTCAAAAGCGCCGACAAGAACTCA
Organism: Brassica juncea; assembly: GCA_018703725.1. Classification (NCBI taxonomy): domain Eukaryota; kingdom Viridiplantae; phylum Streptophyta; class Magnoliopsida; order Brassicales; family Brassicaceae; genus Brassica; species Brassica juncea. The sequence continues at coordinate 56,600,696 of CM031935.1, read as the reverse complement.
ATGAGTTCAAAGAGATCTTGAAGTGTAAGGCCTGCAACGATCGCCCAAAAGAGGTAAAGAATGCTCAATTTTTGAATCTTTAGTTAACTGCATGCTTGCTTGCTGATCTGGTGTTTGGTCCTTTGTCTCCTTAATGAACAAAGGTGGTGTGATCTCGAAATGCTTCCATTTATTTTGCAACCCATGTGTGCTAAAGATCACAGGAACAAGGCAACGAAAGTGTCCGACATGCTCAGCAAGCTTCGGATCCAACGATATCAAACCTATCTACATATGAGGGGATGATCACATGGAACAGGCACTAAAAAACACTTTGTTTTTGTAATTTTTTGGTTTGTTGCTTTCTCAAACTCTTTTCAGGGAGAAAAATAGATTAAATATAGTTTACAACCCGAATCTGCATTGTACATTTGTTCCACTCTGTTTATTTCCACATACTTGTAGTAAAATCATTTTCTTATATTTCTTTGTGAGTAAAGGTTTGTTATATTTCTTTGTAGGTAAAGTTTTGTAAATTAGGTTTACACAATCTAGTGGAGTCTAATGGAACTCAGTTTATTTTGGGACATATCTTTTTTTCTTGTTCAAGTGTTGGGACATATCTAAATCTACAACTGATACGCAGAAAGTAGAAACTGTTAATAAAACACAATAATGAAAAGTGCACAAGCATTTACCCTTGATTCAAAAAGAAAGAAAGTGTAAGAGCATTTTCTATTACAGTATGTAAAATTAAAGGACATCATTCACTTGATTCATTGTTGATTTTGAGCTATTTATACAACTTTAAGATCTACCATCAAGGTATATTAATTGATCTCAATACAATGTTTCTGACAAACATATACTGAGATATACTCAGTGACATTGTAATTTTGGTATTTTGTTTTCTTTTCAAAAATCTACTTTATCTTTGTGAATAAAAATAATTGTTCCTATCAAAAGGAAGAAGACGAAATAATTACCCTTTAAACTAAAGGATAATAAGTCATTTTAAAGGTTAAGATGTCACTCCGCTGGTAGCAAAACATAGTACGCGAGTAAAAGTAGTTTAAATTGGGTTATGCCTTTCGGTTTTGGGTAGTACTTTTCTAGCTTATGTTATATCTAATAACTAGACTTAATATATCAAAACTAGGGGTGGGCACAAGACAAGACAAGTACTTGCTAATTCTCGGTTATTTGTTACTTGACTTGGCTTTATTCGAGTAATTTGTTTTTCGGCTCGATATTTGACTTGCTTGAAATAAGTACTTGCTTTATCAAATACTTGGAAAAAAATTGATACTTGTAAGTAATTTGCCTTGCCTTAATACTTGATAAACTAAGTAATTGACTCTTGATTACATAAAAAACACATATTCTAAATTTTTAACATCCAATAGTCACATGAATTTAGAAAGAAGTAGAGACAAAATGAAAATAAGCATTCAAAATAATGAAAGATCATATTAAACTCATTGTTCTTTCATTTTATTTCGGTGTTCCAAAAAAGATTTTTGTCTACTTCTTGATCATGTTTTACTTTTGCTCCTGCAAAACCAAAAAACATTTTGTTCCTGCAAAAGAAATTACTTAAATACAAACCAAACGTATGTGATAATATAAGACAATACAAGAAGACAAGATATATTCTAACCTTTTATTCTTCATCCAGAGTTAAGCAACTTCTTGGACCGAATTTCTATAAGCATTTGAAGTTAAGCTAATGATTACTTTATAGAACGAGTAACAGATAACGAGTAACGAGGCAAGTACCAAAAGTTGAAGCAATACTTGATATTTGCCTTGTCTTTACGAGTAGTAAATTTTTTTGACTTGTTACTTACCTTGCTAACGGCGAGTACTCGGTTTTTCAAGGTGAATACGGGTCAAATCACGAGTATAAAACGAGTATCAGAGTAATGATGCCCAGCCCTAATCAAAACTATGGTTTATCTATTTGATACAGTTTCATATTTCATTTTTATGTGAGTAACTTTTAAGGGACTGAAAAAAGTTTTACAGTATTCCAATGTAAGATAAATTTGAAGGATAATGAGTGCATCATATTTTATTTAGGATTCTAGGTCGGATTTGTTTTGTAATCGTATGGAAGTTTAACTCAATTAGGTTAAGAATGATTTATATCTATCTTATTTTGTGCCTGCAGACACTTGAGAGTTTTTGGTTTGCTTTGCTTCTCTAATTTCAATAATTCCAATCTGAGCAAGGTATCTCCCAGATCAACACACCTTGTTTGTTCTTGGGCTATCTTTGTCAACATAGAGGATACGGATGCTTGGACCTAAAAACTAACAAAATCATATTCTCCCGTCATGTTTTGTTTGATGAGACTGTGTTAAAGATCATATCAATTTCTTGATCATACAGAGGACACTTGTCATGTCTTTCAACAAATACTTCAAAATCCTCAACCAGACCAAACTGAGCAGATTCCACCGGTACCAATTTCTTTGATTGCTTCTGTTCAAAATGTGCTACCACTTATCGACCGACAATTCTATGCAAGTAGTAAATCTGGTATCCGCAGAACCAAGAGACACTTGTCTATATTATCCAGAGTCTTTACACATTCTTAAAAACTATTTAAAAAAAAAAAAAACTTGATGATCCTTACCGGCAATGAGATTATAACTTGAGATCTTGTCCCAAATGCACCTGATGCTAATGTTGTTAATTTTAGATGGCTTTACAAGCACGGATGGTTCTTACAAGCTTGATTGGTAGCTAATGGTAAATCTCAAGAGGGTGGTTCTTAATGCAGGCTTTGTTGATGCACGCTTTCTTAATCATCAGTTGGACTGGGTTAAAATTTACTAGAACCGAATTAAGCGAGCCGAAACCAAAAAAAAAAAGGAACGGAACTTGAATTAAAACAAAAAAAAAGAACATGAGACAGGCCCATAAGTTTTGTGGTCGGTCTATATATAAGATCGATCTCTTCCTCTTCTCTCTCTCTCGGATAAAAGTTGCAAGAAACCCTAAACCGATCAAATTCGTTGCGGCTGGTATCGATTCGATATGGCAGCGTTGTTACAACAAGAGCGGACGGGAGTGTGGTGGGACCTCAACACATGTCCGGTTCCCGCAGGGGTTGACCCTCGTCGTGTCCGTGGGTGTATAGAATCTGCGTTGTACAAGGAGATGGGTTATCGTACTCAAGTCCACATCGAAGCCTTCGGCAACCTGGAATACATGTCTAGTGCCCTCTTGGAAGAGATCTCTTCCTCTGGAATCCTTGTTTCTCACGCCCCCTGCCGTAAATAAAAAATCCTATCCTCTCTGGAATTATTATTATATCAGTATTATTGGTTAATTTCCTCTTCTAAAGAGATTATTAATTTTCTTTTTCTTTTCTAGGTGGGAACAGTTTAAGATGTTTATTGGGCGAATGGTCTGAGGATTACCCACCTCCGGCTACCGTCATGCTGATATCCGGTTGTTATACCATGGTTAATCCTAGTTTTTTTCGGTCTACTCGTTACAATTTCTTTTGTGTATATCCAAAAGATTGTCGGCCAGTTATCCTTGACACTGAAAATGAGCCAAAAGCGTTTTTCACAGAGTCTGTCTGGGAAAATTTATTGAATGACAACATGAACAACGCCGCATGTGAGATGATGAATGATGATGATGATCCTCTCTTCATCTGCGAGACATGCAGTGATATTTTCAAAATATGTGGCGAATTCATCACTCATCTCAACAGTGAACAACACATAAACGAGGTACTCTAGCAGCAGCAGCAGCATCCTCAGCTTTTGTATCGTTACATTTTTTTTCTTTTTGTAAAATTGTCACACAACAAAATGTTTGTGTGTGTGCAGTTGTTTGGAATAGTGCCCAGAGACTCCGACTCCTATGAGCCTATACATTTTTGCCAAGTTTGCAATTATCCCGGCTACGACGATTATAACATGCTCCTCCATAACCAAAGTGAACAACATATTCGCAAGGTTAACATGCTCCAAAGTGAACAACAACATATTCCCAAGGTAAGCATCCTCTTTGCTTGTACATTAACCAACTCTGTATCTTTAAAAATTTGATCCCCATTTGGTGGTTTGTTTTCAGCTGGCTGCGAGCAGCAGGAAGAGAGCTCCACTATCGGATGGCTCTTTTCAGAGTAACAAGATGCAATCTTTTCAACGAGTCAAACAAGAAGAGGTTTCTTCCTTCCGCCTGCTCCACTAGCGGATCGCTTTTTCGAGAGGGCAAACAAGAAGAAGAGCTTTCCAAGGAAGAATAAGCTGTGGGGGTCTCTGTTTGTTTACTAAATAACCAAACTGTGTTTGCTTGTTTGCCTTTTAACTTTAATCTCTTTACATGTTTTGTCTGTGTTATCTGGATATTTTGAATCCCTGCCAAGTTGTTCAAGAATATATTAGCTGCGCTGCACCCTGTTATTATTAATTTTCTTATTATTTTTCTTTAGAAACCCGTAGAGATTTTTAGATTTTGTACGTGCTTCTTATTCCCAGTTTTTTTTTTTTTTAATTACAAAATGTTTTTTTTTTAAATATTACAAAATGTAGAAGCAGAGTCAATCACAAAATGTTTTTTTTTTTATTATTATTATTTACAAATCACACCGAGACAGTACTATGAAATTTGATTTGTATTTACACATCTTAATCCTCACTGCTTATATATAATCAGTCTGTATAACTATATATAGAAACTCCCCAAGTTATATACGTTACAAAGAATATTTAAAAACTAAGAGAATTGTTATATATGATTATGGGTTTGATTAAATGTTTAATATTTGACCATATATGGCAACGATGGAATTAAAGGTGATTGACGTGGGTCCTCTTATGTCTGCTCTCATCATTTGAGCCGTCGATGCCGGATTTTCTGACGTCATGCATTCACACCATTTCAATTTGTCTGTATTTTGGAAGCTTTGTGATTATTTCCCCAAATGGACTTTTTTTTTTTTTTTTGTTAACCTTGGGTTTTCCAAAGATTTTCTAGACCCAAGGACTAATCCCAAGAAATCCACGGCACTCCACGTATTCTTGCCATTTAAAACAGTTCGGATGGCCAGCGCGAGTCGAATCCAGGACCGTACTTGCAGCTGCAAGCCGTACACCACTAAACCAACGCGAGCTGGTTAAAAAATAAATGTAAAATAAAGATGCAAAGTGACACTCCGACTTGGGTCTGGGGATTTCCACCCCAAATGGACTTTCATATAATTATCTTAGTATTTCCCCATATGATATTTTTTCTTTCTTTGGTAAAACATCAGTATTTTCGCAAAAAGATTATAGACACTGAATAAAATAATATAAATAAATTATTCTATCAGCATAACTTTTTTGATAATTTATTTCATTAATATAAAAAAAACCACTACAATTTTGATGAAAATTTGAACGAGGTTATATTCTATTTATATATTTTACTATATCTTATTTAGTTTATTCCATTTATCTTTATTCCCTAAAATGTTTCTTATATTTACTATTTACAAATTACAACCCCAATAAAGTAGCAACGAGATGATATGTTTAGCAACAAAAATATGAAATACATATGTGTAGAGTTGTTTTTTGACAAGTTAATGAGTTGTAATCTAAGCTAAGAAAATCTCCACTTGGTGTTTTACTTTGTACTAACAAATCTTTCAAGAATGGAATGTACTAGAACGTATACGTACCGTTTCTATCTGTTGTTGTAAGATAAATAATTGAGTCCATCGGCCTATTATAGTAACCCATTTTACTAATTAAATATCCAGCACCTAATCTCTCATTCGCTTCATACACGTGTTGCATGTCTAGTGCGTCTTGTTCCACGCTCGTTAAATTGTTTGTGCCCGGCCGGTTTCTTTTCTCAGCAGGTTAAGAAATGATTCTGAGGCATTGTAGGTGACAGCTCTTCGTGCGTGCGTATGTTTCGTTTTGATCCAACATTCCTAAAACTCCAGGTAAATAATGTTTCCTGGATATCTTTACTTGATTCTTCTTCTTTGAATCGGTTCTGCGCAAACTCTATATATAGCCTTTTTTGTTTGTTTGTTTTGGATCCCGTCATTAATCAACCTTATTGATTATTTGTCATCGTTGAAGAATTTAGGGTTTGGCGTCGATGGGAAACTCGAAAGCTTCTATTATTTGTCATTGTTTTTTCAGACATTGATATGTGGTCTGGAAAAGACATGTGTTGCTTTTGTCTAATTATGCGTGTTGTGTAATATTATTAGAAATTGATAAGAATGGGAGAAGCTGGTCAGTCCAGAGAAGGAGAATCTAACACGCCTCTACTTGTAAGTATGCCTTATTATGGCTTCTTTTTCTCATATTAATTGCATTCCTTTTGGTGTCAAAATAACGTTTTCTATATTAGTAGAAACAATTAAAACTGCATGTACTGATTCAGTTAGGTATTATAATGGGTTGGTTCTCTATGCATAATGAGACTATCTTTTTCGAGTACAGGGTGGTGGAACTGGGGACAATGTTGCTGCACCACCAAAACTGATTAATTCTTTACCAGGTCTTAGTGAAGATGCTTCTTATCTAAACCAAGCAACTTCTTACTTAGGGAGCTGTTTCTCTCACTATTCAGGTACCTTTTGTTTCCTTATCTGATGGAGAATGTATGTACACAGCATACATGTAACATGTTCAACGTTCATCTGCTAGACTTTCATAATGGGGGAAAACATGCCTTTTGTTTCACTGTATTGCAATCTCATCACATTTGCATAACTTAGGTTTTCGATGTTTTGTTTTCAGTAGAATATGGTGGTAAAGATTCTTGTAACTCTCTTTCCCACCCCCATGAGTTGCTACGATCAACTTCAGAAAGTGAAGGGAATTCTCCAGTGAGCGTATGCGTTTCTCCTGGTGCAAGGTGTTCAACTTCTTCAGAGTCACCTACTTCTGCAGCCAACAGCCCATCAGCAGAATCTACAGAGACTCCCTCGCAGGCATCAAATGCAATTGTGACATCGAATTGGTTAGGTTTAAGTGGCATTTCCATGTTCCAAGGGTATATATTCTTTGTATCAATCTTTGTTGAAATCCCTATACACTGCTTCTTCTTGTCAAATTTTCAGCATTTGGGTGATTGAAATATTACTCCTTATTTTACCAGGCTTATTGAGCGGGCACTAAGGACTGTCCGTGGCTCAGCAGATGACATAGGATGGTTACAACATGACCCGGAGATGCCTCCTGTTGAAGATGGAACTGAAAGGTTCAATAAAATCCTAGAAGAGATAGGGTATATATTGTCTGTATAGTTGCATGTCTTATATCCCTTAGTCTTTGTAACATGCTATTTTAACTGAATTGCTGTGTTGATGATGTTTTCATTTCCAGGCATGGTGTACATAGGCTTCCAAATACGGTGCTGTACTTGTTGATTCCAGGTCTTTTCAGCAATCATGGACCTCTTTATTTTGTGGATACCAAAACTAAATTCTCAAAGATGGGTTTAGCTTGTCATATTGCAAAGATTCACAGCGAGGTAATCATTTCTAACTTTTTTTTTGACATGGTAATCATTTCGAACTTAACTTAATTAAGTTACAGATGGTGTATGTAAGTACCATGATAGGTCATGAGTATAATCAAGTGAAACATCCATCTATGGCCCCAAAATTTCAAAAATAATATACCTAAACATAGATCCACAAATTTATAAAAAAATTATTAAAACTCATATTAAATTGTCTTTATATAGCCCTAAAATATTAAGGCCGGCGACCATGTAACATACTGATATATGGAAAAATGTGTCTATACCAGTCTTCGGTTGAGAAAAATGCGAGAGAGATAAAGGAATACATAGAGGAACTATGTTGGGGATCCAATAAAAAGGTTCTACTACTTGGGCATAGCAAAGGAGGTATAGATGCAGCAGCTGCTTTATCACTATACTGGCCTGACTTAAAGGATAAAGTCGCTGGGTTGGTATTAGCACAGAGTCCATATGGTGGAAGTCCAATAGCTACTGATATACTCCGTGAGGGACAACTTGGTGGCTATGTCAACTTGAAAAAAATCTTGGAGATTATGATCTTCAAAGTCATAAAGGTTTGTGATAAATTTAGAGGAAAGTTTGGTAAATATAATAGTTTTTCTCAATTTATTCATTAGCCTCGTAAACTTTTGTTTAATAAGTTCTTGCACGAATAGGAAATCTAATTTATACACAAATGCTAACTTTTCTAATAGCTTTCCTAATAATTCCACTAATCATCTCTTAATAGTTTGCAACAAGATCCTTGATCTTTCTGATGCATTCATTTCAATCTTGCTGTGAAGGGTGACATACAAGCTCTGGAAGATTTAACTTACGAGAGGAGAAAACAATTCTTGAAGAACCATCCGCTTCCTCAAGAACTCGCCACGGTCTCATTCCTCACAGAAGCTAGCATTAGTCCAGCGGTTCTAGCCACTCTATCACGCGTGGCACAGGCTGAACTTCCTCTCACAAACCAAGCGGCAAAACTCCCTGTTGTAATGCCACTTGGTGCTGCAATGGCTGCTTGTGCTCAGCTGATTCAAGTCAGATACGGGGAGAAGAGTGACGGACTCGTGACTTGCTGCGACGCGGAGGTTCCTGGTTCGGTGGTGGTTAGACCGAAACGTAAACTAGACCATGCATGGATGGTTTACTCTTCCTTGAACGAGGCTCCATTGGAAGCTGATGCTGCTCAAGTTTGTGAAGCGCTCTTGACGTTGCTTGTCCAAGTTGAGGAAGAGAAACAATGTCAACTCGATTGATATAATTAACGTTCTTCTAATACATATACTGTTTTTTTCTTGTTTGTTCTTTCTACTTAATTTGTCTTGATCATAATAAATTGTTTTATTTTTTACTATCGCTGTAAACTTTTTCTTTTTAAATACCGATTAATATAAATGGTATAATTTGTTTTTTTGGTAAATACTATGATTTAACTGAACTATTAAAAATCAATAATTAACGATGAGCTTATAAAAATAAATGTTTGCATGTTGCTAGGAACACCTCCAATAATAGTTTTAGGAAATTATGAATTTTTAAGAAATTGTAGGATACTAAAAAGATATATATCATTCATTAACTGATTTTTTTAAAAATATATATATACACATAAATAATTATAATATTAATTTTTTATTTTATTTTATTTTATAATATAAACAGGAGGATTGTACGGCTCAGATCGTTTCAGGTTCCGTGGACACGCGCGGTATTTGATTATTTCCAAATTAGTCCTCAGATATTCGCAAAATTACGCTATCATCCTTGAATTAACTTCATCTCTTTCTCTCGGCACCATTCTCTTTTCTCTGAGTGCTGTATGTTCGCGAGAGAACGGTTTGGCAGCATCACTCGAAAACGATGATCAGACAAGAGAGGTTTTGAGGTCGAATTCGAATTTTAATCTTATTCTAGGGAGCTGAGCTATTTGAATTGTTCTGGGGTTGAAAGCAAATCACGTAGCTTAGGGTTAGTGATAGATCGGTTTAGGGATTTGAAGTTCGGATTGATTTAGCTTTGTATTGTGGTGAAGGGTCTCCTCCACTCAATCTGATGTGAGAGAAAGCTTTGTTCTTTCCTTTGTTAGGGTTCTTTTTGAATGGCGACGAGCACAGGCGAGCCAGATCGTAAAAAGCGTCTCTTTAGCTCCATTTCACCTACAGAGGCTGCAGCTGCCGTAAAGAAACAGCCTTTCTTCTGGCCCTCCTCTGAGGACAAGGTTCTCTCTGTTCTTTGACTAATCTAATCATAGTGGTTGCCTGTTTTCCGTTTCGTTTTGGATGAGTTATAGCAATTGGGATTCTGTCTTTTTTATTAATTTGGTCCTTGTTTGATACACAGCTTGATACTGCAGTCCTTCAGTTCCAAAACCTTAAGCTATCACAGAAGCTAGAGGCTCAGCAGGTTGAGTGTTCCATTCTTGAGGATAGGTTTTCTCTGATTAAGGATAGACAATTACCATACAGTTCCTGTTTGAAGACTGTTCATAAGTCTTGGGAAAAGGTAAACACTTAACTAGCTCTGGTTTCTAACATAACTTGAAGAAGTGATGACAAAAGTTCAGCAGTTTTTTTTTTCTTTCTAAAAATCTGATCAGTGCTTTTGTCGCAGCTTACAGCTGAAGTGGAATCATGCTCCATTCGTGTGAGTGATTCAAGCAGCGGATCTCATAGGTCTGTAAACAAGGAGGGTATGTACTGCTTGTCCTGCCTCTTATTCCTTCTGTTAATGCTACGACCTAGTTTAAACGTGGTGTTATAAGATACAAATACATGTCTTGTTGAAAGAACACCTTAAATTGTTACGCAGATGGGTCTTCTCCGGCTGTCAAAGACGATTTCATCAACCGGCTTCTCGAGACTGGTGCCACTGAGAGCTCCTCGTCTAATACCTGCACGAATCGGAAGGAAGAACACAGAGAGAATACATCAAGTCAGTTGACGAAAACCTTGTATAACCTAGTAACCGCGACCAATGATTTGAGGTGTCTGAAGGATGAACTATATCCCACAGCTCTCAGAACCGGTTTTGATAAAGGTATTACTTCCACTACAATCAATTTTCAGCTCTTGTCCTGGCCTTTATTAATATTTTAGTATTAACCCAGGTCTTATACGGAATTGCTTTCCTTTCTAGATTTGTCTGGTCAGCTAGCGCTGAATGAGTTGGAATCAGAAATGAAAAGTTTCAGAGTGGTTCTAGATGATGTTCTTGTGAAGTTCAAATCACTTTCGAGAGAATTGCAGAGTCATCGTGATACTGATGCTAAAGTTAGAGCAGACCTTAAAAGAATAAGAGGTAGCTACTCGGTCTCTTCTCATTCCAATATTTGACTGTTGAATGCATTTTTTTAATTGGCAGTTTTTACATGGACATCGTATCTATGCATCAAATATATTCATGTGTGCCACAACAGAGAAAGGTCAATCTATATACATGGAAAGCTAACAAATTTATCCCACTTTTGATTGATGAGGATACATGTAAGTAGAGAAATGAAACTGTTAAGCTCCCAATTGTATAATGTTCGGCACCGTGTAGGTGTTTTGTAGTGTTTATATAGCCAGGATACGATCATATAGATTAAGAGAGAAAGATATTAAGAAACATCTTTGCTAGAGCCAGTTAACAAGACATGTAGTAATGGTGAACTGACATTATACTTGGTGTATTTGAAGGGGAGCTAGAGAATGAGGTCGTGGAGCTTCAGCAATGTAATGGTGAATTGTCAGCACTGAGAGCAGAAAGGGATGCAACAGCAGGGGCGTTCTTCCCAGTGTTGAGCCCTGGAAATAAGACTGCTACCAGAGATAAGGCAAGGGACAAACAAAGGGATCTACAAGACATGGAATCGATTCTGAAAGAGTTAACGGTATATATTTGATTTGATTTTTTTGGTTTTTGTGTTTTCATTCGTTATGCGTGGAGTTCTGTTTTGATAGCAGCCTGGATTTTGTAGGTCCTTGCTTCAAGCAGGCTACAAGAGCTAAAAGATCTTCATGAGGAGAGGACAAAGATTCTTGAAAAAATGAGTGTTTTACAGGTCAGTGTATGATCCAACTAGAGTATCTACATGTATTCGTTTATTTCCGCAAGAGTTTGATGTGAGGAAAACTTGTGGAATGTAGCCTCTTCCTATTGCTAAAACTGATTTACAAGTTTTTGCTAACAGAAAAAGTCAAAGTCTGTGACGAGCATCTCATCTTCTCAAGCCTGCCTTTCTTTGAAAGACCAGCTGAAAAAATCCAAAGAAGCAGTTTTCAAGTATATGGCTTTACTTGAGAAACTGCAGGTTATATCTGGATTGCGATTTTCATTTTGTATTTATCTTTTTATAAAATTTATTATTGTGAAGCTTATCTCCATCGAAATATTTCAGGTTGAAAAAGATAGTATATTCTGGAGAGAAAGAGAAATGAGTATTAAAAGTGAACTAGTTGATGTTGCTCGAAGGTCTGCTGCTGTTGCTGATTCTAGAATCGCTTCTTTAGATGTGGAGATACAGAAACAACTAGATGAAAAAATGCGAATCAAGACTAGGTTGGAAAGTATTTCGAAAGAGCGAGGTAACAAGTTGGTTACTGTGACTTCCTCTTATCTCTCATCCACCTGTTTTGATTTTGGAGTCTGATTAAGTGATCTGTATGTCAGGTAGAAAAGAAGTCTTTGCAGATATGAAGGCATTAATGGCTTCGTTCCCAGGGGAAATGAGTTCCACGCGAAGTCAACTAGACAGTTATAAAGAGACTGCTGGAGGTATTCATTCTCTGCGGGCTGATGTACAGTCACTCTCCGGGGTTCTATGTAGGAAGGTGAGCAGTAATCTTAAACAATGTAGGACGTATGCTGTTCCAGTCTATGCTTTGCTTATTTATTAAGCCTAATTGGTGATTAGACAAAAGAGTGTGAAGCATTACATCTAAGATCAGCTGACTATGCTTCTCAGCTACGTGACCTAAATGCTACGGTATGTTTTGTTACATTTGCCTTTTTCAGTGTACTACCATCACTTGTTCGTTGACGGAGTTGATATTAGCTAAGGTTACCTGCATTATGCCAAACCTTGTTTGAATTCTTTTTTCTTTTTTTTTTTTTGGAAAAAGCATTTTGGAGAAGACGGATTATGTTTAAATCTTCTTAAATGTTATAACTTTTGGTTAGCGAAGACGTGTTGTTTTCTTTTCAAGTAATTTGAGTCTGTCATGCAGGTTCGTGATTTGAAGAACAGTCACGAGGAGTTGAAGTTGTTTCTGGACATGTATAAACGTGAAACCACTGATCCGAGGTAAGCACAGTTATATGTAATAAGTCCAGTGATTGATATCTAAGAGTTAAAATTCTTTGAGACAAGTTTCCTTTCCTTACCTTCCCTTCTATGTGGACGAATATGTAGTATAATTCTCTTTTAGATGTGTTAGGATTGGTTCATCGTCTTTTCTTGGCTGAACACTCATTATTGAAGTTCGATATTGTGCTGTGGCAGGGACATAGCTGAAGCCAAGGAAGAGGAGTACAGGTCTTGGGCTCATGTTCAGAGTTTAAAATCCTCTCTTGATGAGCAGAATCTAGAGTTGCGCGTTAAGGCAGCAAATGAAGCTGAAGCAGTTTCTCAACAAATGTTGGCTGCCGCGGAAGCTGAGATTGCTGATTTAAGACAGAAAATTGATGATTGTAAACGGTGAATAATTATAACTCTTCCTAGAGTGCATGAAGACTCACTCGTTACATATTTATTGACATTCCATTGGAGTACTTTGAGACTTTTTTTAACAAGGATGTGTTTTTCTGCTTCAGGGATGTCGTAAAGCATTCTGATATCTTGAAATCTAAACATGAAGAACATGGAACATATCTTTCTGAGATGCAGGTTTGCTCATGAAATTTTGTGTTTCTTTGTTTCTAACATCTTTTAAAAACCTTGAAGTTGGGTAGCGATTTACAGTAACTAATCTTTTTTAGGCAATTGGAAGTGCCTACGAGGACATTGTACCACAAAACCAACAACTTTTACTTCAAGTCACAGAAAGAGATGACTATAACATCAAGGTAACCAAACGCTTCTTCTATTTCCTCTGAGTTATCTCGGTAGGTCACTCTTAGACGTATATCCACTGGTGTTAAACTTAGTTAGTGAATAAGGATAGCTGTTACTTGAATCCGAATGTGAGAATCTTTTTTTTGCCTGTCCATTGTTGTTTCAGCTTTTCTTGGAAGGCATAACTTCAAGGCAGATGCAAGATGCGCTGCTTATTGATAAATACATCATGGACAAGGATATCCAGCAAGCCAGTGCATCTGCCAGCTTCCTCTCCAAGAAATCCTTAAGAATTGAAGATCAGGTACGTTTTGATACCTGTATGTATACTCACCTCCACAATAGTTGTGACGTTTGACTTTAAAGGTGTTGTTTCTTGCAGATGAGGTTCTGCACAGAGCAGTACCAGAGACTAGCTGAAGATAAATATCAAAAGTCTACAGTTCATGAAAATCTGCAAAAGAAAAGAGCAGACATTGTGAATGGCTTGGAACAAGCTAGGTCAAAGCTAGAGGAGTCACACTCTAAAGTTGAGCAAAGTCGGGTGGATTATGGGGCATTGGAACTAGAGCTGGAAATCGAAAGGTAAGTTAATGAGAATCTGCTTAGAGTCATAAAAGAACAAGTGTTGGTGATGAAGCTATTGTTCTCTTGTGCATCCTTATACACATCAGGTTCAATAGAAGAAGAATAGAGGAGGAAGTGGAAACAGTTAAAACGAAAGTTTCTCGTCTTAGGTCTCTCGTAGAAGGATCATCAGCCATTCAAAAGCTCAGACAAGAACTCAATGAGTTCAAAGAGATCTTGAAGTGTAAGGCCTGCAACGATCGCCCCAAAGAGGTAAAAGAAAGATTCACTCTACTCAAATAATGATTCGGTTTAACTGTGCATGCTGTTGATTTGGTGTTTGGTCTTTTGTCTCCTTGATGAACAAAGGTGGTGATCACGAAATGCTTCCATTTGTTTTGCAACCCATGTGTGCTGAAGATCACAGGAACAAGGCAAAGAAAGTGTCCAACATGCTCAGCAAGTTTCGGACCCAACGATATCAAGCCTATATACATATGAGGGGATGTTGCAACATGGAACAAGCAATGAAAAATCACGTTTGTTTTTGTAATTTTTGTTTGTTGCTTTCTCAAACTCTTCTTTCAGAGAGAAAAAGAATTAGATTATATATAGTTTACAAATCTGAATATGCATTTTAGTACATTTGTTCCAATCTATTTATTTCCACATACTTTGTACTAAATCATTTGTTATATTTCTCTGTAATTAAAGGTTTGTAAAATTAGGTTAACACTATCTAAGGAAACTCAGTTTATGTAGATACTCATGTTGGGACATCTTTTTCTGTTCAAGTGTTGGGACATATCTAAAGGACCAAATCTACAACTGATACGTAGAAAGTAGAATCTGTTAAATAAAACACAATAATGAAAAGTGTGAAAGCATTTACCCTTGTTTTTTAGAAAAGAAAGAAAGTGGAGCATTTTCAAATACAGTATGTGAAATAAAGGACATGATTCACTTCTTTCATTGTTGATTTTAACTTTGGGATCTACCATCAAAGTATATTAATTAATCTCAATACCATGTTTCTGACAAATATATATTCAGTGACATTAACTGTAATTTTGGTATTTTGTTTTCTTTTCAAAAAATCTAATTTATCTTCTTTTTTTTGTCAGCCTCTAATTTATCTTTGTAAATAGAAATAACTATTCTTATCAAAAAGAAGAAGAATATTGTAGAAGAAAATTTGCAGAATACGATTTAGAAAAGTGCACCAATAGATACTTTTGAATATCTATAGAAAATCTTGAACAACATAAATATGAAATGGAACTATGGAAGATGTATATTTCGTTTCTATTATTTTTTAAACTTTTTTATTTCTTCGTCTCTTTTTTTCAAGCAGAGCAGTGCTTACCATGTATTTAGAAAGACATTTATCCCAGATACCTGATTATACAAAAATGCATTTGTCCACCCAGGTTCCTGATTATACAAAAGTTTTTAAGGCCCCCGATTATACAGAGTGAGCTGTATCATAGCGGTTTTTATTTTGAGTATCAAAACTCATTGTTATTAATACACATTTGAATGATCCAATCCATTCTTATTTTCTTATTTTTTTGGTTGAATTCAAACTTTTATGGAAAAGCAACCATATTTTAAACTGAAAATAAATTACAAACAGAAAAAGAAAATTTGAATCCAAAATAAATAAAAATGTAATCAGTTTAAACTTTTGAATTTAAAAAACAATTTTCCTGGGTAGATTTTTCGACCAAATAAAAATAAAAAACTTAAATAATTCAAACATGTTTTCACTGAATTATTGTATTTGATCGTTCGGTGACTTCGTTCAAATTCATCATTTTTTACATAGTTTTATTTTTTTCTTTTGTTGTTGGTAATAGTATAAAATTTAAATGCTATGTTCTTAACTATTTTCTTCTTGTTATTATTTTTCTGAGTTTGCGTTTCTAATAGCTTGCTTTTCTTTTTCTTTTTAGCCACTTTATTCGAAAAGATAAAGATCACATGTTTTAGCTCCATTCTGGTTCTGTCTCTCAGTTCATAATATATGTATATGTATAAAAGTTTCTAATTAGATATCAGAGTTTTGTATTAGATTATAATCAAGGTGCCATTTTATGAGCTAACTCAGTCAATATTTGAATTTTAATTTAGTCCATATATTAGATTTAAAACCGACCTAGAAAATATTTAGAGACGGAATATAATGAATAGACAAAAATGAAGTTTCTAGATATATATTACATGTGAAAGTGTAAGGTAGAAAGGAAATGAGCTTAAACCGCATGCAGCGAAATAAATAATCTTACATAATTACTAATTAGCGAGAGAGAGCTCTAATGTTGTTGACGAAAGAGGAAAGTACACTATAACTATAAGTATGTATCTAAAATGTTTTTTTTAATGATAAATATGTGAATTGTCATTAAAATGAAGCTAGTTTGTACATGTACAAAATGTTAAAACAATGAAGCCATCTGTTGCCAGAAAAAGATAAAAAAAAAAAAAACAACAAAGGACCTAAGAGTTTGGATTTTTGGTCACCAAACATTTTTACGAGAATCTCAGCCAGGCTCTCGTGAGATTCTTGAATTTCTTCGGCTTTTCCTTGCGTGGATTGTGCTGAAGAGGGTTCTGTCAATGTCTTTGAAAATGATAAGAGGCGAACTGGATTTGTTGGTATGCAGCCTATTGTTCCTCTCAAACCTTAGTCACTGTTATATGAACAGCAAGACGACACAGAGTTAAAGGGCAATTCTCATCCTTGAGATCAAGCCAAGAGATAAGAGCAGTCCAGGTATGGAATAAGACTGGTCTATAGCCAAGGGGTCTGATAACCATGGTCCAAACCTGCTTACTGAAATAGCATCTCAGAAACAAATGGTCTCTATCTTCATCATGTTGACCACAAAGAAGGCATGTTGTGTCAATTTGAGGCGACCAGTGGGCTATCCGAGTGTGAGTAGGCAGTGTATTCCATTGAGCAACCCACATGTGGAATGCTTGACTTGGAACATGACCGTTAAACCAGATAGCTGCTTCCCACTCTCGATGTTCTCCACGGTTTCTTATGCAGTCCCAAGTCAGACTAGCAGAGAAAGCGGACAAGGATTTACCATCAACCTCCCATTTGAATAAATCATTACTGTATCTAAAATGTTCTTTCGCTTAAGCACTTTAATTATGTTTTTGATGGAAGAACTTTTCTATTTTTATGCAACAAATGATTTTTAGATCTTTCAATTAAGCAGTGCAAATTAAATAGAACTCTCTGCCAACTCGATACAGTAACTCCAAACATTTGAATCTCACATTCTCAGGATTATTCACGAGATAAGATTGTTTCGATTCAGAATATGGGAATTTTAATAATAAATGTGTGCTCTATTCGCGAAACTTAATGAATTAATTGATTACCAAAAAAAACTTAATTAATTCATCCACGGGAATTATGCTGATCCTGGATATAGGGTTCTGATTTCTTCCTTTTTACTTTTTGAATTAGATGATATTATTAATTAGATTTACACAGTAGTTGCGATTAAATAAGTTATATGTACACACAATATAGTTGTACCCTCCAATAATATGGAACCATAATATAGTGGCAAACAATATATTAAAAATCGTAGGTTTTAAAATATAAATTGGACTAATCACTTGTCTGTACGTAGTTAGGTCTGCATGCCAGAAGATGCCAAACAGAAAATTCACCTTCTTGTAATTTGTCAGTGAGTATCGTCCAGACGATCTGATCCAGGTACATGTGTATTTTATTTATAAGGAAATATTCTATATATAAGTAGTACTTATTATTCGGTAATAATAATAATTTTAGATAATCAATAATTTTGAATGTATTGCTTATATGATGTTAATAATAATCGATAGCCCTACCAAAAAAAAAAAATCATCGATAGCCTGCTATCAAATTGAGACTTTATGTGCTGTAGTTGTCTACATGCATTCAAACCTTAAAATCATGAGATAATAGAAAACTAACCCAACATTTAATAACTATTACTACGTATTGAGGTAACGCTAGTGAGCTCTAGTACACCCACTATGTTTTGATTTAATGACCTGTCTTCGACTATCATATCTTAAGCCTCACCAAAAGGCGTATGTTAGACCTGGCTGTATATTTTCTGTTTATATATGGCCGAATATTACCAATTGCCAAGGAACATAATAGATGCCTTGAAAGATATGAACTTGTCTCAACGAGTTTGATAAGGACCTTTTCTTCTTTTTACTAAACTATGTGTGAGCAAATCGTTTCGTGTAGTGGAGTTTTCACCTATTTTGCCATCAACAATTATTTTATGTTAGACCCTTTCTCAAAAAAAAAAAAAAAACTATTATTATATGTTATGACAAGATTAGATGTATTAAATAAAAGATATTTTATCTAGGGCTATAACAAAGTTATTTGTCACTCTCAAATCAAAGGGTCCAATATGTTTAGGAATCCGTAACAGTCTTCACTTGCCTCATAGTGGTGAACGAAGTAAGGTGTTGGCCAAAAGCAATCACCTTATTGCAGCTTATATTCTTTCACTTTTGACTTACATTAAAGAAGTGGACAAACAAACAAAGTAAAAATAAAATAAAAGATAACAATAAATGTAAAAGTTGTAAATAAAAGAGCTAAAGACATCATCACCATGTGATGCTATTTCCCAGCACCTAAATTTGATTTATTTTATTTTATTTTATAGAATTAGATAAGTTTATCAAAACTTTGTCTTCTTCACTATTAATTCCATAATCATCATCTCATCAAAACACATACACTATAGATGACATATTAATAGACTAGCCCAGTAACGTGGATTACGTGTGACTGCGATCATTATTCATCTCCCTATTAGAAATTTTAGAAAATAATGCAATAAGTAGAATTTTGTGACTTAAATATACTAAGTTACTAATGTATACGTCCCAATCAAATACTTTTAACTATATTGTAACTACTTAAATTTTCGTTCCTACCAGATAATTAGATTTTACATGACTAGTCATTTTATTACGAAAAAGTGATTATGGAACCAGAAATAACTCTCAAACGAGGGGGAAAACAAAGATTTATGCAAATTATTTGATTTTAGATAGGAGGCAACAAGAAAGATATCACGAGCTAATTTCGATATATTGTGAAGCTCTAGATGGAAAACTATAATATTATGAAGTTACGAAAAACAAAATATATATTATGACGTTGGTTGTCAACAAACAACTTGTTTTTTATGTCAACAAACAACTTGGTTTTGGTCCTATTTTTTTCTTTATTCAGAATATGTTCTCACCACATTTATATTACAAAAATATTCATCAAACACTCTTTTGCTCAAACAAATAAAATAAACCCATTTCTTTACAAAAAAAAATCACTGACACACAAATTGAAAAAAAAACAAGAAAAGCAAACGTAAATAGTGAAAATGAAAAAAAAAAGTAGGGTAAATTAATTAGGTGTTAAGAGTGAGCTGGAGTGTGATTTAGGTCACTGAAAAAGAAACACGTCTCATCAACCCGATACCCAGCATCGGCTACACATAGTTGCCATGTGGACGAGTAATGACCAAACGCAACGTCTCGTAGCATCATCTCATCAGTAAACAAATCTGGCAGATCAAACAGCTTCTCTTCGTCGTCGCTATATTTTTCCGCAAAGGAAGTGGTCGAAGCACATGAAGTTTCTAACGACTCTTGAGCTGTAATGTCCGAAGAAAACACCACACCACCTGACAAAGACTGAGCAATCACTTCTCTACTCGGTTCGGCTTCATCTAATGCAGCTACATCCGAATCTTGCCAATTTACGGCGGCCGCGGTGGCAGCGGCTTGAATGTCTTTAGGAGAGTTGGTGACAGGACGAGGAAGCTCGCCGGATAATTCAGGAAAATTGAGATAAGCCGTTGTACCTTTAATGGCTAAAGCCGCCACATCATGAGCTCGAGCAGCCATATCAGCCGTTGGATAAGTTCCGAGCCAGATTCTTGATTTCTTCCTCGGCTCTCTGATTTCAGACACCCATTTTCCCCAACTCCTCATCCGTACTCCTCTATACGTCGGATGCTTATCTCCGCCGCTGATCTTTCGCCGTTTCATGACGTTACCATCATCTTCTTGAACGGCTAATGATCTTCGAGATGCTTTGCTTTTAGAGTTGGTATCCTCAGAGAAGTTCAAAGTTGTGTATGAAGAAGAGGAAGATGTTGTAGGTGAGGAAAATGAGGCGGTGGAAGAGGAGGAGGAGGAGGAAGAGGATACGGCGAAGATAGCGGAGGAGGTTAAGGTAACTTGAGAAGCACTCTTCTCTATGTTGAGATGTGTTTCCATTGTTAGAGAGAAACTAGCTTTAGAAAAGAGGGTTGCACAAAAATAGATGTGAAGTGGGATTGTATTAATATTCGTCCACAATCTCTTTTTCTTTTGGCTTTTTCATATTATAAGGAAAATAATAGATATACTATATATATTTTAAAAAAATTAGGGAAGATGGAGTGGGGTCCATGGAACAAAAAAAAAAGATATTAATGTGTCTTAGGCTTTTAGCTGACCAGTTTTGATCCATGTAAAAATAAATAGAAACAAGATGGTTTCATATGTGTATTCTTCTAACTAGAAAATATAGTATGTTTTTATTTTATAACAAGAAAAGACATGTATTATTGAAGAAAAAGAGTATAATATATAATTGCATGGTACTCGTCTAAAATGGCCCGACCCTCGTGCATGTGCGTCACCTATTAACATATGAATTTCCCATCTACCACTTTTATTTCTTCCAAATAAAACCGGGGTTCTTAGTTTGATATATATGTATATATATATATATATATATAATTCAGCATCTATTCTTTCGCATAGAGTTTCATTTTTTCTTTCTTTCTTTTGATTGGTAAAATAAGAAATAGAGTACGATACTTGACATAAAAAAGAAGAAGAAACAAAGTACAGTGAAAAAGAGAGAGAAAGTACGAGCTACGTCGATACTCGGAAGTAAGCCATACAAAAATGTTCTTTTGACAATTCCATCGACAGACAAGATATTATTTAAGCATGTTTTCTTTTCGGTAGTGTTAATTAATTGCAGATTCATAATATAATATTTCAGAATTTAACTAAACTAACTTCTTTTTGTTTAACAAAAATAATTCCTAATCCGTATGTTATTTATAGCGCAAATTAAAAAAGACGTACATGCTTTTTTTTCTGAAAAAAAAAGAAAAAAAGATGACCGTCTCCTCTTTTAATCAAACGTTACTTTAAAAGTAACGATTGGTACATCACTTTACAGGTCTCTGGCTAAAAAGAAGTCATAATCCGTATGTTAGCGTAAAACGGTTGAACATCATTTCTAAAGGTTGTGTTTATCTCCTGTTTGATACGCTTTTTCCAGTCTATCTCATTGGTGGCCAAACAAACTGAAACGGTTCATTTGTTACCGCCTTTGTGGGTGAATCTAAGACGCACATGATATGCTACTACTTACGACAGTTACTCATGTCCCAATAAACAAACTAATTGACTTTCAGCCTCAAGGCATTCTGTTTCACGTGCCTTAAATAGTTTAGAGTACAGTCGATGGTAAATAAATAAAAAATCAAGAGATTCACAATTCGTTGACAAAAGCATCATCAAGCCATTTCTTTCAATTAATTTCATAACTAAGATCATGTTTAACGCAAGTCTCTTCACTAATCTCTTAAAATTAAAATATCAAAGAATAATTAAAAATATGAAAGAAAAATAAGATATGTCTCTTATTTAAGAGGTGCAAAAGACATCTCTTAACTTAGTCTCTAATTTTTTTTTCCACATGTCAAATGGTCTATTTTATTTTATTAAAATAAATTTTAATTATATAATTATTTTATTAATAAAAGTTATTTAAGAAACTCTATTTTGAGTATACACCCTTAAATATGCTTTTAGTGGCTGTAATGCCACGTCATATAATATATTCTAATAATGGGTCACGGTATTAAATTTTGGTTAAACATAAAAGGCCCACGTTCCTAATCAAATGTCGTTGTATGTAGGGCTGGAATTATTATCCGAGATCCGGATCCGATCCGAGATCCGATCTGGATCCGCTCCGAAAATAGGATATCCGGGGCGCCCGGATCCGAATCCGGATAGTAAAATGTCGGATCCGCCGAATCCGGATCCGAATCCGGATATCTGGATTTTTAGGTCCGGATATCCGGATCCGGATCCGTTGTTTTTTAAATATATTAAATTTAAAATATTATTAATAATTATAGTTCATTTATTAATATTTATACATAAAATTAGTCTTATAATATTATATTTTAATTTTAATTATATTATATGCATAAATATATTTATAAATTTTGTAAAAATATTTAATTTATGTAATATTTATAGATTTTTTTGTATTTTAAAAAGTATTTTTTTTTTTTAATTATTTTGACGGATCCGGATCCGAATCCGGATACCCGCGGATATCATGATATCTAGACGGGTATCCGGTACCCGGATATCCGGAAGACACGGATCCGGATCCGGATCCTAAAATTACGGATCCGACGGATCCGGATCCGGATCCGGGTATCCCGAATATCCCGGATATCCGGATCCGTCCCACCCCTAGTTGTATGATCTACGTAGCACTGTTTGATACGCCATATTCGATTCGGCTCCATCATAATTAATTAAGAAACTACTATTTTATTTTATTTTCATTGGCCACCACAATAATTAGATAAATACTATACTTCAGTTTTAAATATTTTTCTCAGCTGTGATAATACAAGAATTCATCGAGTAACGAACGACATTATGCACACGTATTCATAGAGTAGTCTGCTATCAAATAAATTGAACTAGTGTCCACTTCAGGAACGTGTGGCTATTGTTCACTTAGAATCTATTCAGTTGATTGAGGAACATTGACCACATTAGTCAGACTAAGCTGCATTACGCGGTTCTGATTTATATATATATCCCAGATTTTTTTTCTTTTGTGAAAAATATATACAGTTTTATTCTATAAATATAATATTATTACTCATCCTTCGGATTATAGATTGAGATTACGGTGTGATTGATAGCAGCAATGATCTATATACTATTATTTATGAAGTGATTTTGCTTACTTGTCATCTTCTCCATAGTTTTAGGTGATTTTGCTTATTTGTCATTACTTATTATTTATTTGTCATATTTTCCATAATTTTAAGTAATCTGTTTATTTTTGATGTTCTTAATAAATTTAATTAGTAGTTTTATTTATTTTTCATATTTTTTAAAATAATTTTAGGTGGTAATTTTAGGTGATTAATTGTGATGTTCTCTATGATTTTAGGTTATTTTGTTTATTTGTTATATTTTCTTATTCTTAGAAGTTTATTTATCACATTCCATTATTTAGATTGACTCATTGGTTTTAATAAATAATTTTTTAATTGTTAGTTTTGAAAAATTTTAGTCATTATTTAACAAATACTTTCATTATATTCAGGGATAATTATTATTAACGATTATATTGAGAGATAATTATTATTAACGAGTATTATCAAATTTTAGCAATAAATTTATAGTTTTGCTCATCTGTTTACCTTAGTAATATTAAATTGTTTAATGTTTTTATTTAATATTTATTTTTAATAGAAAACTTTCTTCTTTTTATGTCACCTAACCATCTTACCAATCCAGAAATATGAATCCAAAGAATACAATATATTGTCGTTATAATTAAAATAATCTAACTTTTATTTAGACATATATAATTTATTACTTTTACTTTATAAAATTTAGTTAAATAAAATTCTATTTTTAATTATTGTAGATTTTGTTAATAAGTACTACTATGAACTTCAATGAAGAATTAAAAATTTGACGAAGAGGGGTAATTATAGTTTAATTTTGTAAATTTATCTTTTATGTTATTTTAAAGTATTAATAAAATTTTATTAGGTTATTTTACATGTGTGGTTTGGTGATAAAATAAATAAAATATTTTACAACTACCAAACTATTATCTATGTTGGGTTGTAATAAAAAAAAGTAATTTATATTTTCTGATTAATTTAATATTTGAAATTAATTAAATAATTTATATTATAATTTGAATTAGTTGCATATATATTAGTTCGCACAAGTGTGCGCGCCATCATCTAGGTGTTTTGTCCGCACACGCGGACATAATCATTTTACGAATATTTATTAATATATATTATTAATTCAAATATTCTCGAAAATTTTAAATCAAATATCAAATTATTACTCCTAAAACAATTAATTATCATAATACATTAACAACTAAACAAAATTTATTTATCATAATACATGCTCTTATTTGTCATATTCTCCATAATTTATTAGTTTAATAAATTTTATTATTTAAATTTTTATTTTACTCTATATATTTATCATGATATTTTAGATAATTACTAGACATTAACCTATTCAACCGATATATATACTATTAGTTTAAATTATATTTAATATTATAAACTTTTCATGATATTTAGGATATTTAACTAATAAATAGATATTAACAATATCTAATGATAATAGCATAATTATGTTTATTAAAAATTTAGTTTATGTAATGACTAATATTATAATCAGTCTCTCTTATTCATATTAGAAATATGATCTAAATAGTTATTACGATATTAAAGTTTTTTTGAAAAAAAGTTATATATTACAATATTAAAATTAAGATTAATGGTAAACATCATTGAAAGTATGTCATAAAATATAAATTATATGTTTTTGTTAAATATTTCATATATTTAATTTAATATTAAACAATCAGATTTTAACCTAAAATAAATTAATTTGTATTTGTACATGACGAACATCAAAATCACAAACGATTTTGAAATAAAAAAATATTGTCATGTTTTTTTAATTTCACTCAAAATTTGTGGGTTAACCCCTACGAAAATATTGAGTTATTCGTTAATTGCTATATATATTGAAGCTTATAATTTTAGTGTTGTTTAAAAATATTAAACCATATTATATATTTGTATTAATGTATTCTAAACCACCTATCAAGTTACATGTACATCATTCTAATTTGTAACAATTAATTTAGTCTAAATTCATATACTGTTTAAATAAGTGGACTAACCACTATAAAATCACTATAATCTACAGAAACAGAGACAACAAAGGTTCCTAACCTCTTTGACCATCATAATATGAATGTGGAGGATGCAACTTTGAAATAAAAAAATATTGTCATGTTTTTTCAATTTCACTCAAAATTTGTGGGTTAACCCCTACGAAAATATTGAGTTTTTCGTTAATTGCTATATATATTGAAGCTTATAATTTTAGTGTTGTTTTAAAATATTAAACCATATTCTATATTCGTATTAATGTATTCTAAACCACCTATCAAGTTACATGTACATCATTCTAATGTTTAATAATTAATTTAGTCTAAATTAATATACTGCTTAAATAAGTGGACTAACCACTATAAAATCACAATTATCTAGAGAAACAGAAATAACAAAGGTTCCTAAACCACCTATCAAGTTACATGTACATCATTCTAATTTGTAACAATTAATTTAGTCTAAATTCATATACTGTTTAAATAAGTGGACTAACCACTATAAAATCACTATAATCTACAGAAACAGAGACAACAAAGTTTCCTAACCTCTTTGACCATCATAATATGAATGTGGAGGATGCAACTTTGAAATAAAAAAATATTGTCATGTTTTTTCAATTTCACTCAAAATTTGTGGGTTAACCCCTACGAAAATATTGAGTTTTTCGTTAATTGCTATATATATTGAAGCTTATAATTTTAGTGTTGTTTTAAAATATTAAACCATATTCTATATTCGTATTAATGTATTCTAAACCACCTATCAAGTTACATGTACATCATTCTAATGTTTAATAATTAATTTAGTCTAAATTCATATACTGCTTAAATAAGTGGACTAACCACTATAAAATCACAATTATCTAGAGAAACAGAAATAACAAAGGTTCCTAACCTCTTTGACCATCATAATATGAATGTGGAGGATGCAACTTTGCAATAAAAAAATATTGTCATGTTTTTTAATTTCACTCAAAATTTGTGGGTTAACCCCTACAAAAATATTGAGTTTTTCGTTAACTGCTATATATATTGAAGCATATACTTTTAGTGTTGTTTAAAAATATTTAATCATATTATATATTCTTATTAATGTAAACCACCTTTCAAGGTACATGTATATCATTCTAATTTTTAACAATTAATTTAGTCTAAATTTATACTGTTTAAATAAGTGTACTAACCATTATAAAATCATTATTATCTAGAGAAACAGAGAAAACAAAGGTTCCTAACCTCATTGAGCTTCATAATATGTAAGTGGAGGATGATAATTTGCAATAAAACAATATTGTAATATTTTTTTTGATATCACTCAAAATTTGTGGGTTAACCCCTACGAAAATATTGAATTTTTCGTTAATTGCTATATATATTGAAGCTTATACTTTTAGTGTTGTTTAAAAATATTTAACCATATTCTATATTCGTATTAATGTATTCTAAACCACCTATCAAGGTACATGTACATCATTGTAATTTGTAACAATTAATTTCGTCTAAATTTATATACTGCTTAAGTAAGTTGACTAACCACTATAAAATCACTATTTTCTACAGAAACAGAGATAACAAAGGTTCCTAACCTCTTTGACCATCATAATATGAATGTAGAGGATCCAACTTTGCAATATAACAATATTTTCATATTTTTTAATATCACTCAAAATTTGTGGGTTAACCCCTACGAAAATATTGAGTTTTTCGTTAATTGCTATATATATTGAAGCTTATACTTTTAGTGTTTAAAAATATTTAACCATATTCTATATTCTTATTAATGTATTCTAAACCACTTTTCAAGGTAAATGCACATCATTCTAATGTTTAATAATTAATTTAGTCTAAATTCATATACTGTTTAAATAAGTGGACTAACCACTATAAAATCATTATTATCTACAGAAACAGAGAAAACAAAGGTTCCTAACCTCTTTGAGCTTCATAATATGTAAGTGGACGATGCAAATTTGCAATAAAACAATATTGTCATATTTGTTTAATATCACTAAAATTTGTGAGTTAACACCTACGAAAATATTGAGTTTTTCGTTAATTGCTATATATATTGAAGCTTATACTTTTAGTGTTGTTTAAAAATAATTAACCATATTCTATATTCTTATTAATGTATTCTAAACCACCTTTCAAGGTACATTCACATCATTCTAGTTTTTAACAATTAATTTAGTCTAAATTCATATACTGCTTAAATATGTGAACTAACCACTATAAAATAACTATTATCTAGAGAAACAGAAACAACAAAGGTTCCTAACCTCTTTGACCATCATAATATGAATGTGGAGGATGCAACTTTGCAATAAAAAAATATTGTCATTCTTTTTTAATTTGACTCAAAATTTGTGGGTTAACCCCTACGAAAATATTGAGTTTTTCGTTAATTGCTATATATATTGAAGATTATACTTTTAGTGTTGTTAAAAAATATTTAACCATATTCTATATTCTTATTAATGTATTCTAAACCACCTTTCAAGGTACATTCACATCATTCTAATTTTTAACAATTAATTTAGTCTAAATTCATATACTGCGTAAATAAGTGGACTAACCACTATAAAATCATTATTATCTAGAGAAACAGAGAAAACAAAGGTTCCTAACCTCTTTGAGCTTCATAATATGTAAGTGGAGGATGCAAATTTGCAATAAAACAATATTGTCATATTTTTTTAATATCACTCAAAATTTGTGAGTTAACCCCTACGAAAATATTGAGTTTTTCGTTAATTGCTATATACATTGAAGCTTATACTTTTAGTGTTGTTTAAAAATAATTAACCATATTCTATATTCTTATTAATGTATTCTAAACCAACTTTCAAGGTACATGTACATCATTCTAGTTTTTAACAATTAATTTAGTCTAAATTCATATACTGCTTAAATAAGTGGACTAACCACTATAAAATAACTATTATCTAGAGAAACAGAAACAACAAGGTTCCTAACCTCTTTGACCATCATAATATGAATGTGGAGGATGCAACTTTGCAATAAAAAATATTGTCATGTTTTTTTAAATTGACTCAAAATTTGTTGGTTAACCCCTACGAAAATATTGAGTTTTTCGTTAATTGCTATATATATTGAAGATTATACTTTTAGTGTTGTTAAAAAATATTTAACCATATTTTATATTCTTAATAATGTATCCTAAACCACCTTTCAAGGTACATTCACATCATTCTAATTTTTAACAATTAATTTAGTCTAAATTCATATACTGCTTAAATAAGTAGACTAACCACTATAAAATCACTATTATCTAGAGAAACATAAGCAACAAAGGTTCCTAACCTCTTTGAGCTTCATAATATGTAAGTAGAGGATGCAAATTTGAAATAAAACAATATTGTCATATTTTTTTAATATCACTCAAAATTTGTGAGTTAACCCCTACGAAAATATTGAGGTTTTCGTTAATTGCTATATATATATGGAAGCTTATACTTTTAGAGTTGTTTAAAAATAATTAACCATATTCTATATTCTTATTAATGTATTCTAAACCACCTTTCAAGGTACATGTACATCATTCTAATTTGTAACAATTAATTTAGTCTAAATTCATATACTGCTTAAATAAGTGGACTAACCACTACAAAATCACTATTATCTTGAGAAACAGAAACAACAAAGGTTCCTAACCTCTTTGACCATCATAATATGAATGTGGAGGATGCAACTTCGCAATAAAAAAATATTGTCATGTTTTTTTAATTTCACTCAAAATTTGTGGGTTAACCCCTACGAAAATATTGAGTTTTTCGTTAATTGTTATATATATTGAAGCTTATACTTTTAATGTTGTTTAAAAATATTTAATCATATTTTATATTCTTATTAATGTATTCTAAACCATCTTTCAAGGTACATGTACATCATTCTAATTTTTAACAATTAATTTAGTCTAAATTCTTATACTGTTTAAATAAGTGGACTAACCACTATAAAATCATTATTATCTAGAGAAACAGAGAAAACAAAGGTTCCTAACCTCTTTGAGCTTCATAATATGTAAGTGGAGGATGCAAATTTGCAATAAAACAATATTGTCATATTTTTTTAATATCACTCAAAATTTGTGAGTTAACACCTACGAAAATATTGAGTTTTTCGTTAATTGCTACATATATTGAAGCTTATACTTTTAGTGTTGTTTAAAAATAATTAACCATATTCTATATTCTTATTAATGTATTCTAAACCACCTTTCAAGGTACATTCACATCATTCTAATTTTTAACAATTAATTTAGTCTAAATTCATATACTGCTTAAATAAGTGGACTAACCACTATAAAATCACTATTATCTAGAGAAACAGAAACAACAAAGGTTCTTAACCTCTTTGACCATCATAATATGAATGTGGAGGATGCAACTTTGCAATAAAAAAATATTGTCATGTTTTTTTAATTTCACTCAAAATTTGTGGGTTAATCCCTACGAAAATATTTAGTTTTTCGTTAATTATTATATATATTGAAGCTTATACTTTTTGTGTTGTTTAAAAATATTTAACCATATTCTATATTCTTATTAATGTATTATAAACCATCTTTCAAGGTACATGTACATCATTCTAATTTTTAACCATTAATTTAGTCTAAATTCATATACTGTTTAAATAAGTGGACTAACCACTATAAAATCATTATTATCTAGAGAAGCAGAGAAAACAAAGGTTCCTAACCTCTTTGAGCTTCATAATATGTAAGTGGAGGATTCAAATTTGCAATAAAACAATACTGTCATATTTTTTTAATATCACTCAAAATTTGTGAGTTAACCCCTACGAAAATATTTAGTTTTTCGTTAATTGCTATATATATGGAAGCTTATAATTTTAGTGTTGTTTAAAAATAATTAACCATATTCTATATTCTTATTAATGTATTCTAAACCACCTTTCAAGGTACATGTACATCATTCTAATTTGTAACAATTAATTTAGTCTAAATTCATATACTGCTTAAATAAGTGGACTAACCACTATAAAATCACAATTATCTAGAGAAACAGAAACAACAAGGTTCCTAACCTCTTTGACCATCATAATATGAATGTGGAGGATGCAACTTTGCAATAAAAAATATTGTCATTTTTTTTTAATTTCACTCAAAATTTGTGGGTTAACCCCTACGAAAATATTGAGTTTTTCGTTAATTGTTATATATATTAAAGCTTATACTTGTAGTGTTGTTTAAAAATATTTAACCATATTCTATATTCTTATTAATGTATTCTAAACCATCTTTCAAGGTACATGTACATCATTTTAATTTTTAACAATTAATTTAGTCTAAATTCATATACTGTTTAAATAATTTGACTAACCACTATAAAATCATTATTATCTAGAGAAACAGAGAAAACAAAGGTTCCTAACCTCTTTGAGCTTCATAATATGTAAGTGGAGGATGTAAATTTGCAATAAAACAATATTGTCATATTTTTTTAATATCACTCAAAATTTGTGAGTTAACCCCTACGAAAATATTGAGTTTTTCGTTAATTGCAATATATATGGAAGCTTATACTTTTAGTGTTGTTTAAAAATAATTAACCATATTCTATATTCTTATTAATGTATTCTAAACCACCTTTCAAGGTACATGTACATCATTCTAATTTGTAACAATTAATTTAGTCTAAATTCATATACTGCTTAAATAAGTGGACTAACCATTATAAAATCACTATTATATAGAGAAACAGAAACAACAAGGTTCATAACCTCTTTGACCATCATAATATGAATGTGTAGGATGCAACTTTGCAATAAAAAAAATATTGTCATATTATTTTAATATCACTCAAAATTTGTGAGTTAACCCCTACGAAAATATTGAGTTTTTCGTTAATTGCTATATATATGGAAGCTTATACTTTTAGTGTTGTTTAAAAATAATTAACCATATTCTATATTCTTATTAATGTATTCTAAATCATCTTTCAAGGTACATGTACATCATTCTTATTTTTAAAAATTAATTTAGTCTAAATTCATATACTGTTTAAAAAAGTGGACTAACTATTATAAAATTATTATAATCTAGAGAAATAGAGAAAAAAAAAGTTCCTAACCTCTTTGAGCTTCATAATATGTAAGTGGACGATGTAAATATGCAATAAAACAATATTGTCATATTTTTTTAATATCACTAAAAATTTGTGGGTTAACCCCTACGAAAATATTGAGTTTTTCGTTAACTGCTATATATATTGAAGCTTATACTTTTAGTGTTTAAAAATATTTAACCATATTCTATATTCTTATTAATGTATTCTAAACCACCTTTCAAGGTAAATGTACATCATTCTAATGTTTAATAATTAATTTAGTCTAAATACATATACTGTTTAAATAAGTGGACTAACCACTATAAAATCATTATTATCTAGAGAAACAGAGAAAACAAAGGTTCCTAACCTCTTTGAGCTTCATAATATGTAAGTGGACGATGAAAATTTGCAATAAAACAATATTGTCATATTTTTAATATCTCTCAAAATTTGTGAGTTAACACCTACGAAAATATTGAGTTTTTCGTTAATTGCTATATACATTGAAGCTTATACTTTTAGTGTTGTTTAAAAATAATTAACCATATTCTTTATTCTTATTAATGTATTCTAAACCACCTTTCAAGGTACATTCACATCATTCTAATTTTTAACAATTAATTTAGTCTAAATTCATATACTGCTTAAATAAGTGGACTTACCACTATAAAATCACTATTATCTAGAGAAACAGAAACAACAAAGGTTCCTAACCTCTTTGACCATCATAATATGAATGTGGAGGATGCAACTTTGCAATAAAAAAAAATTATCATGTTTTTTTAATTTCACTCAAAATTTGTGGGTTAACCCCTACGAAAATATTGAGTTTTTCGTTAATTGCTATATATATTGAAGCTTATACTTTTAGTGTTGTTAAAAAATATTTAACCATATTCTATATTCTTATTAATGTATTCTAAACCACCTTTCAAGGTACATTCACATCATTCAAATTTTTAACAATTAATTTAGTCTAAATTCATATACTCCTTAAATAAGTGGACTAACCACTATAGAATTATTATTATCTAGAGAAACAGAGAAAACAAAAGTGTTCCTAACCTCTTTGAGCTTCATAATATGTAAGTGGAGGATGCAAATTTGCAATAAAACAATATTGTCATATTTTTTTAATATCACTCAAAATTTGTGAGTTAACCCCTACGAAAATATTGAGTTTTTCGTTAATTACTATATACATTGAAGCTTATACTTTTAGTGTTGTTTAAAAATAATTAACCATATTCTATATTTTTATTAATGTATTCTAAACCACCTTTCAAGGTACATGTACATCATTCTAATTTGTAACAATTAATTTAGTATAAATTCATATACTGCTTAAATAAGTGGACTAACCACTATAAAATCACTATTATCTAGAGAAACAGAAACAACAAAGGTTCCTAACCTCTTTGACCATCATAATATGAATGTGGAGGATGCAACTTTTCAATAAAAAAATATTGTCATATTTTTTTAATTTCACTCAAAATTTGTGGGTTAACCCCTACGAAAATATTTAGTTTTTCGTTAATTGTTATATATATTGAAGCTTATACTTTAAGTGTTGTTTAAAAATATTTAACCATATTCTATATTCTTATTAATGTATTCTAAACCATCTTTCAAGGTACATGTACATCATTCTAATTTTTAACAATTAATTTAGTCTAAATTCATATACTGTTTAAATAAGTGGACTAACCACTATAAAATCATTATTATCTAGAGAAGCAGAGAAAACAAAGGTTCATAACCTCTTTGAGATTCATAATATGTAAGTGGAGGATGCAAATTTGCAATAAAACAATATTGTCATATTTTTTTTAATATCACTCAAAATTTGTGAGTTAACCCCTACGAAAATATTGAGTTTTTCGTTAATTGCTATATATATGGAAGCTTATACTTTTAGTGTTGTTTAAAAATAATTAACCATATTCTATATTCTTATTAATGTATTCTAAACCACCTTTCAAGGTACATGTACATCATTCTAATTTGTAACAATTAATTTAGTCTAAATTCATATACTGCTTAAATAAGTGGACTAACCACTATAAAATCACTATTATCTAGAGAAACAGAAACAACAAGGTTCCTAACCTCTTTGACCATCATAATATGAATGTGTAGGATGCAACTTTGCAATAAAAAAAATATTGTCGTATTTTTTTAATATCACTCAAAATTTGTGAGTTAACCCCTACGAAAATATTGAGTTTTTCGTTAATTGCTATATATATGGAAGCTTATAATTTTAGTGTTGTTTAAAAATAATTAACCATATTTTATATTCTTATTAATGTATTCTAAATCACCTTTCAAGGTACATGTACATCATTCTAATTTGTAACAATTAATTTAGTCTAAATTCATATACTGCTTAAATAAGTGGACTAACCACTATAAAATCACTATTATCTAGAGAAACAGAAACAACAAGGTTCCTAACCTCTTTGACCATCATAATATGAATGTGGAGGATGCAACTTTGCAGTAAAAAAATATTGTCATTTTTTTTTAATTTCACTCCAAATTTGTGGGTTAACCCCTACGAAAATATTTAGTTTTTCGTTAATTGTTATATATATTAAAGCTTATACTTTTAGTGTTGTTTAAAAATATTTAACCATATTTATATATTCTTATTAATGTATTCTAAACCATCTTTCAAGGTACATGTACATCATTCTAATTTTTAACAATTAATTTAGTCTAAATTCATATACTGTTTAAATAATGTGGACTAACCACTATAAAATCATTATTATCTAGAGAAACATAGAAAACAAAGGTTCCTAACCTCTTTGAGCTTCATAATATGTAAGTGGAGGATGCAAATTTGCTATAAAACAATATTGTTATATTTTTTTTGATATCACTCAAAATTTGTGGGTTAACCCCTACGAAAATATTGAGTTTTTCGTTAATTGCTATATATATTGAAGCTTATACTTTTAGTGTTGTTAAAAAATATTTTACCATATTCTATATTCTTATTAATGTATTCTAAACCACCTTTCAAGGTACATTCACATCATTCTAATTTTTAACAATTAATTTAGTCTAAATTCATATACTGCTTAAATAAGTGGACTAACCACTATAAAATCATTATTATCTAGAGAAACAGAGAAAACAAAGATTCCTAACCTCTTTGAGCTTCATAATATGTAAGTGGACGATGCAAATTTGCAATAAAACAATATTGTCATATTTTTTTAATATCACTCAAAATTTGTAAGTTAACCCCTACGAAAATATTGAGTTTTTCGTTAATTGCTATATATATGGAAGCTTATACTTTTAGTGTTGTTTAAAAATAATTAACCATATTCTATATTCTTATTAATATATTCTAAACCACCTTTCAAGGTACATGTACATCATTCTAATTTGTAACAATTAATTTAGTCTAAATTCATAAACTGCTTAAATAAGTGGACTAACCACTATAAAATCACTATTATCTAGAGAAACAGAAACAACAAGGTTCCTAACCTCTTTGACCATCATAATATGAATGTGTAGGATGAAACTTTGCATTAAAAAAAATATTGTCATGTTTTTTTTAATTTCACTAAAAATTTGTGGGTTAACCCCTACGAAAAATTGAGTTTTTCGTTAATTGTTATATATATTAAAGTTTATACTTTTAGTGTTGTTTAAAATTATTTAAACATATTCTATATTCTTATTAATGTATTCTAAACCATCTTTCAAGGTACAAGTACATCATTATTATCTATAGAAACAGAGAAACAAAGGTTCCTAACCTCTTTGAACTTCATAATATGTAAGTGGAGGATGAAAATTTGCATAAAACAATATTGTTATATTTTTTTTGATATCACTCAAAATTTGTGGGTTAACCCCTACGAAAATATTGAGTTTTTCGTTAATTGTTATATATATTAAAGCTTATACTTTTAGTGTTGTTTAAAAATATTTAACCATATTTCTATATTCTTATTAATGTATTCTAAACCATCTTTCAAGGTACATGTACATCATTCTAATTTTTAACAATTAATTTAGTCTAAATTCATATACTCCTTAAATAAGTGGACTAACCACTATAAAATTATTATTATCTAGAGAAACAAAGAAAACAAAAGTTCCTAACCTCTTTGAGGTTCATAATATGTAAGTGGAGGATGCAAATTTGCAATAAAACAATATTGTCATATTTTTTTAATATCACTCAAAATTTGTGAGTTAACCCCTACGAAAATATTGAGTTTTTCGTTAATTACTATATACATTGAAGCTTATACTTTTAGTGTTGTTTAAAAATAATTAACCATATTCTATATTTTTATTAATGTATTCTAAACCACCTTTCAAGGTACATGTACATCATTCTAATTTGTAACAATTAATTTAGTCTAAATTCATATACTGCTTAAATAAGTGGACTAACCACTATAAAATCACTATTATCTAGAGAAACAGAAACAACAAAGGTTCCTAACCTCTTTGACCATCATAATATGAATGTGGAGGATGCAACTTTGCAATAAAAAATATTGTCACGTTTTTTTAATTTCACTCAAAATTTGTGGGTTAACCCCTACGAAAATATTGAGTTTTTCGTTAATTGCTATATATATTGAAGCATATACTTTTAGTGTTGTTAAAAAATATTTAACCATATTTTATATTCTTATTAATGTATTCTAAACCACCTTTAAAGGTACATTCACATCATTCAAATTTTTAACAATTAATTTAGTCTAAATTCATATACTCCTTAAATAAGTGAACTAACCACTATAAAATCACTATTATCTAGAGAAACAGAAGCAACAAAGGTTCCTAACCTCTTTGACCATCATAATATGAATGTGGAGGATGAAACTTTGCATTAAAAAAAATATCTAGAGAAACAGAGAAAACAAAGATTCCTAACCTCTTTGAGCTTCATAATATGTAAGTGGACGATGCAAATTTGCAATAAAACAATATTGTCATATTTTTTTAATATCACTCAAAATTTGTAAGTTAACCCCTACGAAAATATTGAGTTTTTCGTTAATTGCTATATATATGGAAGCTTATACTTTTAGTGTTGTTTAAAAATAATTAACCATATTCTATATTCTTATTAATATATTCTAAACCACCTTTCAAGGTACATGTACATCATTCTAATTTGTAACAATTAATTTAGTCTAAATTCATATACTGCTTAAATAAGTGGACTAACCACTATAAAATACCTATTATCTAGAGAAACAGAAGCAACAAAGGTTCCTAACCTCTTTGACCATCATAATATGAATGTGGAGGATGCAACTTTGCAATAAAAAAAATAATGTCATATTTTTTTAATATCACTCAAAATTTGTGAGTTAACCCCTACGAAAATATTGAGTTTTTCGTTAATTGCTATATATATGGAAGCTTATAATTTTAGTGTTGTTTAAAAATAATTAACCATATTTTATATTCTTATTAATGTATTCTAAATCACCTTTCAAGGTACATGTACATCATTCTAATTTGTAACAATTAATTTAGTCTAAATTCATATACTGCTTAAATAAGTGGACTAACCACTATAAAATCACTATTATCTAGAGAAACAGAAACAACAAGGTTCCTAACCTCTTTGACCATCATAATATGAATGTGGAGGATGCAACTTTGCAATAAAAAAATATTGTCATTTTTTTTTTTAATTTCACTCCAAATTTGTGGGTTAACCCCTACGAAAATATTTAGTTTTTCGTTAATTGTTATATATATTAAAGCTTATACTTTTAGTGTTGTTTAAAAATATTTAACCATATTTCTATATTCTTATTAATGTATTCTAAACCATCTTTCAAGGTACATGTACATCATTCTAATTTTTAACAATTAATTTAGTCTAAATTCATATACTGTTTAAATATGTTGACTAACCACTATAAAATCATTATTATCTAGAGAAACATAGAAAACAAAGGTTCCTAACCTCTTTTAGCTTCATAATATGTAAGTGGAGGATGCAAATTTGCAATAAAACAATATTATCATATTTTTTTAATATCACTCAAAATTTGTGGGTTAACCCCTACGAAAATATTGAGTTTTTCGTTAATTGCTATATATATTGAAGCTTATACTTTTAGTGTTGGTAAAAAATATTTTACCATATTCTATATTCTTATTAATGTATTCTAAACCACCTTTCAAGGTACATACACATCATTCTAATTTTTAACAATTAATTAAGTCTAAATTCATATACTGCTTAAATAAGTGGACTAACCACTATAAAATCATTATTATCCAGAGAAACAGAAGCAACAAAGGTTCCTAACCTCTTTGAGCTTCATAATATGTAAGTGGACGATGCAAATTTGCAATAAAACAATATTATCATATTTTTTTAATATCACTAAAAATTTGTGGGTTAACCCCTACGAAAATATTGAGTTTTTCGTTAATTGCTATATATATTAAAGTTTATACTTTTAGTGTTGTTTAAAATTATTTAAACATATTCTATATTCTTATTAATGTATTCTAAACCACCTTTAAAGGTACATGTACATCATTCTAATTTGTAACAATCAATTTAGTCTAAATTCATATTCTGTTTAAATAAGTGGACTAACAACTATAAAATCATTATTATCTATAGAAACAGAGAAACAAAGGTTCCTAACCTCTTTGAGCTTCATAATATGTAAGTGGAGGATGAAAATTTGCATAAAACAATATTGTTATATTTTTTTGATATCACTCAAAATTTGTGGGTTAACCCCTACGAAAATTTTGAGTTTTTCGTTAATTGCTATATATATTGAAACTTATACTTTTAGTGTTGATAAAAAATATTTTACAATATTCTATATTCTTATTAATGTATTCTAAACCACCTTTCAAGTTACATTCACATCATTCTAATTTTTAACAATTAATTTAGTCTAAATTCATATACTGTTTAAATAAGTTGACTAACCACTATAAAATCATTATTATATAGAGAAACAGAGAAAACAAAGGTTCCTAACCTCTTTGAGCTTCATAATATGTAAGTGGAGGATGTAAATTTGCAATAAAACAATATTGTCATATTTTTTTAATACCACTCAAAATTTGTGGATTAATCCCTACGAAAATATTGAGTTTTTCGTTAATTGCTATATATATGGAAGCTTATACTTTTGGTGTTGTTTAAAAATAATTAACCATATTCTATATTCTTATTAATGTATTCTAAACCATCTTTCAAGGTACATGTACATCATTCTAATTTTTAACAATTAATTTAGTCTAAATTCATATACTGTTTAAATAAGTTGACTAACCACTATAAAATCATTATTATCTAGAGAAAGTAAGAAAAAAAGGTTCCTAACCTCTTTGAGTTTCATAATATGTAAGTGGAGGATGCAAATTTGCAATAAAACAATATTGTTATATTTTTTTTGATATCACTCAAAATTTGTGGGTTAACCCCTACGAAAATATTGAGTTTTTCGCTAATTGCTATATATATTGAAGTTTATACTTTTAGTGTAGTTTAAAAATAATTAACCATATTCTATATTTTTATTAATGTATTCTAAACCACCTTTCAAGGTACATGTACATCATTCTAATTTGTAACAATTAATTTAGTCTAAATTCATATACTGCTTAAATAAGTGGACTAACCACTATAAAATCACTATTATCTAGAGAAACAGAAACAACAAGGTTCCTAACCTCTTTGACCATCATAATATGAATGTGGAGGATGAAACTTTGCAATAAAAAAATATTGTCATGTTTTTTTAATTTCACTCAAAATTTGTGGGTTAACCCCTACGAAAATATTGAGTTTTTCGTTAATTGTTATATATATTAAAGCTTATACTTTTAGTGTTGTTTAAAAATATTTAACCAGATTCTATATTCTTATTAATGTATTCTAAACCATCTTTCAAGGTACATGTACATCATTTTAATTTTTATCAATTAATTTAGTCTAAATTCCTATACTGTTTAAATAAGTTGACTAATCACTATAAAATCATTATTATCTAGAGAAACAGAGAAAACAAAGATTTCTAACCTCTTTGAGCTTCATAATATGTAAGTGGAGGATGTAAATTTGCAATAAAACAATATTGTCATATTTTTTTAATATCACTCAAAATTTGTGAGTTAACCCCTACGAAAATATTGAGTTTTTCGTTAATTGCTATATATATGGAAGCTTATACTTTTAGTGTTGTTTAAAAATAATTAACCATATTCTATATTCTTATTAATGTATTCTAAACCACCTTTCAAGGTACATGTACATCATTCTAATTTGTAACAATTAATTTAGTCTAAATTCATATACTACTTAAATAAGTGGACTAACCACTATAAAATCACTATTATCTAGAGAAACAGAAGCAACAAAGGTTCCTAACCTCTTTCACCATTATAATATGAATGTGGAGGATGCAATTTTGCAATAAAAAATATTGTCATGTTTTTTTTGATATCACTCAAAATTTGTGGGTTAACCCCTACGAAAATATTGAGTTTTTCGTTAATTGTTATATATATTAAAGCTTATACTTTTACTGTTGTTTAAAAATATTTAACCATATTCTATATTCTTATTAATGTATTCTAAACCATCTTTCAAGGTACATGTACATCATTTTAATTTTTAACAATTAATTTAGTCTAAATTCATATACTGTTTAAATAAGTCGACTAACCACTATAAAATCATTATTATCTAGAGAAACAGAGAAAACAAAGGTTCATAACCTCTTTGAGCTTCATAATATGTAAGTGGAGGATGCAAATTTGCAATGAAACAATATTGTTATATTTTTTTTGATATCACTCAAAATTTGTGGGTTAACCCCTACGAAAATATTGAGTTTTTCGTTAATTGCTATATATATTGAAGCTTATACTTTTAGTGTTGTTAAAAAATATTTTACCATATTCTATATTCTTATTAATGTATTCTAAACCAACTTTCAAGGTACGTTCACATCATTCTAATTTTTAACTATTAATTTAGTCTAAATTCATATACTGCTTAAATAAGTGGACTAACCACTATAAAATCATTATTATCTAGAGAAATAGAGAAAACAAAGGTTGCTAACCTCTTTGAGCTTCATAATATGTAAGTGGAGGATGTAAATTTGTAATAAAACAAAATTTTCATATTTTTTTAATATCACTCAAAATTTGTGAGTTAACCCCTACGAAAATATTGAGTTTTTCGTTAATTGTTATATATATGGAAGCTTATACTTTTAGTATTGTTTAAAAATAATTAACCATATTCTATATTCTTATTAATGTATTCTAAACCACCTTTCAAGGTACATGTACATCATTCTAATTTGTAACAATTAATTTAATCTAAATTCATATACTGCTTAAATAAGTGGACTAACCACTATAAAATCACTATTATCTAGAGAAACATAAACAACAAGGTTCCTAACCTCTTTGACCATCATAATATGAATGTGTAGGACGCAACTTTGCAATAAAAAAAATATTGTCATATTTTTTTAATATCACTCAAAATTTGTGAGTTAACCCCTACGAAAATATTGAGTTTTTCGTTAATTGCTATATATAAGGAAGCTTATACTTTTAATGTTGTTTAAAAATATTTTACCATATTCTATATTCTATTAAATGTATTCTAAAACCAACTTTCAAGGTCATTCACATCATTTTAATTTTTAACTATTAATTTAGTCTAATTCATATACTGCTTAAATAAGTGGACTACACCACTATAAAATCATGTATTAGAGAAAGAGTATGAGAAAACAAAGGTTGAGAACCTCTTTGAGCTT